>CALNHX010006415.1:0-89933 GCA_940337035.1 Agriotes lineatus | reverse complement strand
TATGTCCTTAACGTCCCAGACGTCCCAGATGTCTCATATGACCATAACGTCCCAGACGTCCCAGATGTCCCATATGTCCCTAACGTCCAAGACGTCCTAAATGTCCCATATGTCCCTAACGTTCGAGACGTCCCAGCTGTCCCGTATGTCCCTAATGTCCCGGACGTCCCAGACGTCCTAGTGTCCCATATGTCCCTCACGTCTTAGACGTCCTAGATGTCCTATATGTCCCTAACGTCCCAGACGTCCCAGACGTCCCATCTGTCCTTAATGTCTCAGGCGTCCCAGATGTCCCATCTGTCCTTAATGACCCAGGCGTCCTAAGTGTCCCATATGTCCTTAACTTCCCAGACGTCCCAGACGTAATAGATGTATCATATGTCCTTAACGTCCCAGACGTCCCAGATGTCCAATATGTCCCTAACGTCCCAGACGTCCCAGATGTCCCATATGTCCCATATGTCCCTAACGTCCCAGGCGTCCTAAAAGTCTCATATGTCTTTAACGTCCCAGACGTCCTAGATGTTCCATATGTCCTTAACGTCCTAGACGTCCCAGATGTCTCATATGGCCCTAACGTCCCTGACGTCCTATATGTCCCATATGTCCTTAACGTCCCAGACGTCCCAGCCGTCCTAGATGTCCCATATGTCCTTAACGTCCCAACGTCCCAGATGTTTCATATGTCCCATATGTCCCATATGTCCCTAATGTCCCATTCGTCCAGAATGTACCATATGTCCTTAACGTCCCAGACGTCCCAGACGTCCTATATGTCCCATATGTCCTTAACGTCCCAGACGTCCCAGATGTCTCATATGACCATAACGTCCCAGACGTCCCAGATGTCCCATATGTCCCTAACGTCCAAGACGTCCTAAATGTCCCATATGTCCCTAACGTTCGAGACGTCCCAGCTGTCCCGTATGTCCCTAACGTCCCGGACGTCCCAGACGTCCTAGTGTCCCATATGTCCCTAACATCTTAGACGTCCTAGATGTCCTATATGTCCCTAACGTCCCAGACGTCCCTGACGTCCCATCTGTCCTTAATGTCTCAGGCGTCCCAGATGTCCCATCTGTCCTTAATGACCCAGGCGTCCTAAGTGTCCCATATGTCCTTAACTTCCCAGACGTCCCAGACGTAATAGATGTCCCATATGTCCTTAACGTCCCAGACGTCCCAGATGTCCCATATGTCCCTAACGTCCCAGACGTCCCAGATGTCCCATATGTCCCATATGTCCCTAACGTAACAGGCGTCCTAAAAGTCTCATATGTCCTTAACGTCCCAGACGTCCCAGATGTCCCATATGTCCCTAAGGTCCCAGACGTCGCAGATGTCACATATGTCCCATATGTCCCTAACGTCCCAGGTGTCCTAAATTTCCCATATGTTCTTAACGTCCCAGACGTCCCAGATGTCCCATCTGTCCCATATGTACTTAACTTTCCAGACGTCCCAGACGTCCTAGATGTCCCATATGTCCTTAACGTCCCAGACGTCCCAGGTGTCCCATATGTCCCTAACGTCCCAGACGTCCCAGATGTCCCATATGTCCCATATGTCCTTAACGTCCCAGGCGTCCTAAATGTCCCATATGTCCTTAACGTCCCAGACGTTTCAGTTGTCCCAAATGTCCCTTACGTCTTAGACGTCCCAGATGTCCCATATGTCCCATATGTCCCTAACGTCCCAGACGTCCTAATTGTCCCATATGTATCTAACGTCTCAGACGTCCCAACTGTCCCATATGTCCTTAGCGTCCCAGACGTCCCAGATGTCCCATATGTCCCTAACGTCGCAGACGTCCCAGATGTCCCATATGTCCCATATGTCCCTAATGTCCCAGGCGTCCTATATGTCCCATATGTCCCTAACGTCCCAGACGTCTCAGATGTCCCATATGTCCCTAACGTCCCAGACGTCCCAGATGTCCTATATGTCCTTAAAGTCCCAGACGTCCCAGACGTCCTAGATGTCCCATATGTCCTTAACGTCCCAGACGTCTCAGATGTCCCATATGTCCCTAACGTCCCAGACGTCCCATATGTCCTATATGTCCTTAAAGTCCCAGACGTCCCAGACGTCCTATATGTCCCATATGTCCTTAACGTCCCAGACGTCCCAGCCGTCCTAGATGTCCCATATGTCCTTAACGTCCCAACGTCCCAGATGTTTCATATGTCCCATATGTCCCTAATGTCTCAAGCGTCCCAGATGTCCCATATGTCCCATATGTCCCTAATGTCCCATTCGTCCAGAATGTACCATATGTCCTTAACGTCCCAGACGTCCCAGACGTCCTAGATGTCCCATATGTCCTTAACGTCCCAGACGTCCCAGATGTCTCATCTGACCATAACGTCCCAGACGTCCCAGATGTCCCATATGTCCCTAACGTCCAAGACGTCCTAAATGTCCCATATGTCCCTAACGTTTGAGACGTCCCAGCTGTCCCGTATGTCCCTAACGTCCCGGACGTCCCAGACGTCCTAGTGTCCATATGTCCCTAACGTCTTAGACGTCCTAGATGTCCTATATGTCAATAACGTCC
This sequence comes from Agriotes lineatus, assembly GCA_940337035.1. Lineage (NCBI taxonomy): Eukaryota > Metazoa > Arthropoda > Insecta > Coleoptera > Elateridae > Agriotes > Agriotes lineatus. Next base: position 87,376 of record CALNHX010006415.1, on the reverse strand, counting down.
CAGACGTCCCAGACGTCCCATCTGTCCTTAATGTCTAAGGCGTCCCAGATGTCCCATCTGTCCTTAATGACCCAGGCGTCCTAAGTGTCCCATATGTCCTTAACTTCCCAGACGTCCCAGACGTAATAGATGTCCCATATGTCCTTAACGTCCCAGACGTCCCAGATGTCCCATATGTCCCTAAGGTCCCAGACGTCCCAGATGTCACATATGTCCCATATGTCCCTAACGTCCCAGGTGTCCTAAATTTCCCATATGTTCTTAACGTCCCAGACGTCCCAGATGTCCCATCTGTCCCATATGTCCTTAACTTTCCAGACGTCCCAGACGTCCTAGATGTCCCATATGTCCTTAACGTCCCAGACGTCCCAGGTGTCCCATATGTCCCTAACGTCCCAGACGTCCCAGATGTCCCATATGTCCCATATGTCCTTAACGTCCCAGGCGTCCTAAATGTCCCATATGTCCTTAACGTCCCAGACGTCCCAGTTGTCCCAAATGTCCCTAACGTCTTAGACGTCCCAGATGTCCCATATGTCCCATATGTCCCTAACGTCCCAGACGTCCTAATTGTCCCATATGTATCTAACGTCTCAGACGTCCCAACTGTCCCATATGTCCTTAGCGTCCCAGACGTCCCAGATGTCCCATATGTCCCTAACGTCGCAGACGTCCCAGATGTCCCATATGTCCCATATGTCCCTAATGTCCCAGGCGTCCTATATGTCCCATATGTCCTTAACGTCCCAGACGTCCCAGACGTCCTAGATGTCCCATATGTCCTTAACGTCCCAGACGTCTCAGATGTCCCATATGTCCCTAACGTCCCAGACGTCCCAGATGTCCTATATGTCCTTAAAGTCCCAGACGTCCCAGACGTCCTAGATGTTCCATATGTCCTTAACGTCCTAGACGTCCCAGATGTCTCATATGGCCCTAACGTCCCAGACGTCCTATATGTCCCATATGTCCTTAACATCCCAGACGTCCCAGCCGTCCTAGATGTCCCATATGTCCTTAACGTCCAACCGTCCCAGATGTTTCATATGTCCCATATGTCCCTAATGTCTCAAGCGTCCCAGATGTCCCATATGTCCCATATGTCCCAAATGTCCCATTCGTCCAAAATGTACCATATGTCCTTAACGTCCCAGACGTCCCAGACGTCCTAGATGTCCCATATGTCCTTAACGTCCCAGACGTCCCAGATGTCTCATATGACCATAACGTCCCAGACGTCCCAGATGTCCCATATGTCCCTAACGTCCAAGACGTCCTAAATGTCCCATATGTCCCTAACGTTCGAGACGTCCCAGCTGTCCCGTATGTCCCTAACGTCCCGGACGTCCCAGACGTCCTAGTGTCCCATATGTCCCTAACGTCTTAGACGTCCTAGATGTCCTATATGTCAATAACGTCCCAGACGTCCCAGACGTCCCATCTGTCCTTAATGTCTCAGGCGTCCCAGATGTCCCATCTGTCCTTAATGACCCAGGCGTCCTAAGTGTCCCATATGTCCTTAACTTCCCAGACGTCCCAGACGTAATAGATGTCCCATATGTCCTTAACGTCCCAGACGTCCCAGATGTCCCATATGTCCCTAACGTCCCAGACGTCCCAGATGTCCCATATGTCCCATATGTCCCTAACGTCCCAGGCGTCCTAAAAGTCTCATATGTCCTTAACGTCCCAGACGTCCCAGATGTCCCATATGTCCCTAAGGTCCCAGACGTCCCAGATGTCACATATGTCCCATATGTCCCTAACGTCACAGGTGTCCTAAATTTCCCATATGTTCTTAACGTCCCAGACGTCCCAGATGTCCCATCTGTCCCATATGTCCTTAACTTTCCAGACGTCCTAGACGTACTAGATGTCCCATATGTCCTTAACGTCCCAGACGTCTCAGGTGTCCCATATGTCCCTAACGTCCCAGACGTCCCAGATGTCCCATATGTCCCATATGTCCTTAACGTCCCAGGCGTCCTAAATGTCCCATATGTCCTTAACGTCCCAGACGTCCCAGTTGTCCCAAATGTCCCTAACGTCTTAGACGTCCCAGATGTCCCATATGTCCCATATGTCCCTAACGTCCCAGACGTCCTAATTGTCCCATATGTATCTAACGTCTCAGACGTCCCAACTGTCCCATATGTCCTTAGCGTCCCAGACGTCCCAGATGTCCCATATGTCCCTAACGTCGCAGACGTCCCAGATGTCCAATATGTCCCATATGTCCCTAATGTCCCAGGCGTCCTATATGTCCCATATGTCCCTAACGTCCCAGACGTCCCAGACGTCCTAGATGTCCCATATGTCCTTAACGTCCCAGACGTCTCAGATGTCCCATATGTCCCTAACGTCCCAGACGTCCCAGATGTCCTATATGTCCTTAAAGTCCCAGACGTCCCAGACGTCCTAGATGTTCCATATGTCCTTAACGTCCTAGACGTCCCAGATGTCTCATATGGCCCTAACGTCCCAGACGTCCTATATGTCCTTAATGTCTCAGGCGTCCCAGATGTCCCATCTGTCCTTAATGACCCAGGCGTCCTAAGTGTCCCATATGTCCCTAACGTTCGAGACGTCCCAGCTGTCCCGTATGTCCCTAATGTCCCGGACGTCCCAGACGTCCTAGTGTCCCATATGTCCCTAACGTCTTAGACGTCCTAGATGTCCTATATGTCCCTAACGTCCCAGACGTCCCAGACGTCCCATCTGTCCTTAATGTCTCAGGCGTCCCAGATGCCCCATCTGTCCTTAATGACCCAGGCGTCCTAAGTGTCCCATATGTCCTTAACTTCCCAGACGTCCCAGACGTATTAGATGTCTCATATGTCCTTAACGTCCCAGACGTCCCAGATGTCCCATATGTCCCTAACGTCCCAGACGTCCCAGATGTCCCATATGTCCCATATGTCCCTAACGTCCCAGGCGTCCTAAAAGTCTCATATGTCCTTAACGTCCCAGACGTCCCAGATGTCCCATATGTCCCTAAGGTCCCAGACGTCCCAGATGTCACATATGTCCCATATGTCCCTAACGTCCCAGGTGTCCTAAATTTCCCATATGTTCTTAACGTCCCAGACGTCCCAGATGTCCCATCTGTCCCATATGTCCTTAACTTTCCAGACGTCCAAGACGTCCTAGATGTCCCATATGTCCTTAACGTCCCAGACGTCCAGGGTGTCCCATATGTCCCTATCGTCCCAGACGTCCCAGATGTCCCATATGTCCCATATGTCTCTAATGTCCCAGTCCTCCTAGATGTTCCATATGTCCCTAACGTCCAAGACGTCCTAAATGTCCCATATGTCCCTAACGTTCCAGACGTCTCAGCTGTCCCGTATGTCCCTAACGTCCCGGACGTCCCAGACGTCCTAGTGTCCCATATGTCCCTAACGTCTTTGACGTCCTAATTGTCCTATATGTCCCTAGCGTCCCAGACGTCCCAGTCGTCCCATCTGTCCTTAATGTCCCAGGCGTCCCAGATGTCCATCTGTCCTTAATGTTCTGGGCGTCCCAGATGTCCCATATGTCCTTAATGACCCAGGCGTCCTAAGTGTCCCATATGTCCTTAACTTCCCAGACGTCCCAGACGTCCCAGATGTGCCATATGTCCCTAACGTCCCAGACGTCCCAGATGTCCCATATGTCTAATATGTCCCTAACATCCCAGGCGTCCTAAATGACCCATATGTCCTTAACATCCCAGACGTCCCAGATGTCCCATATGTCCCTAACGTCCCAGACGTCCCAGATGCCCCATATGTCCCATATGTCCCTAACGTCCCAGGCGTCCTAAATGTCCCATATGTCCTTAACGTCCCAGACGTCCCAGATGTCCCATCTGTCCTTAATGTCCCAGGCGTCCCAGATGCCCCATATGTCCCATATGTCCTTAAAGACCCAGGCGTCCTAAGTGTCCCATTTGTCCTTAACTTCCCAGACGTCCCAGACGTCCTAGATGTCCCATATGTCCCTAACGTCCCAGACGTCCCAGACGTCGTAGATGTCCCATATGTCCCTAACGTCCCAGATCGTCCTAGATGTCCCATATGTCCGTAACGTCCAGATGTCTCAGATGTCCCATATGTCCCATATGTCCCTAAGGTCCCAGGCGTCCTAAATGTCCCGTATGTCCTTAACGTCCCAGACGTCCCATACGTCCTAGATGTCCCATATGTCCTTAACGTCCCAGACTTCCCAGATGTCCCATATGTCCCTAACGTCCCAGACGTCCCAGATGTCCCATATGTCCCATATGTCCCTAATGTCCCAGGCGTCCCAGATGTCCCATATGTCTTATATGTCCCTAATGTCCCAGGCGTCCTAAATGTCCCATATGTCCTTAACGTCCCAGACGTCCCAGAGGTCCTAGATGTTCCATATGTCCTGAACATCCTAGATATCCCGGATTTCCCATATGTCCCTAACGTCCCAGAAGTCCCAGATGTCCCATATGTCCCATATGTCCCTAATGTCCCAGGCGTCCTAGATGTTCCATATGTCCCTAACGTGCCAGACGTCCTAGATGTCCCATATGTCTTTAACATCCTAGATATCCCGGATGTCCCATATGTCCCTAACGTCCCAGACGTCCCAGATGTCCCATATGTCCCATACGTCCCTAACTTCCCAGATCGTCCTAGATGTCCCATATGTCCGTAACGTCCCAGACGTCTCAGATGTCCCATATGTCAAATATGTCAATAAGGTCCCAGGCGTCCTACATGTCCCATATGTCCTTAACGTCCCAGACGTCCCAGACGTCCTTAGTGTCCCATATGTCCTTAACGTCCCAGACGTCCCAGATGTCCTGTATGTCCCTACCGTCCCAGACGTCTCAGATGTTCCATATGTCCTATATGTTCCTAATGTCCCAGGCGTCCTAGATGTTCCATATGTCCCTAACGTCCCAGACGTCCTAAAAGTCCCATATGTCCTTAACGTCCCAGACGTCCCAGCTGTCCCGTATGTTCCTAACGTCCCAGACGTCCCAGACGTCCCATATGTCCCATATGTCCCTAATGTCCCAGGCGTCCCAGACGTCCCAGATGTCCCATATGTTCCTAACGTCCCAGACGTCCCAGACGTCCCAGACGTCTTAGATGTCCCATATGTCCCTAACGTCCCAGACGTCCTAGATGTCCTATATGTCCCTAACGTCCCAGACGTCCAAGATGTCCCATATGTCCCATATGTCCCTAATCTCCTAGGCGTCCCAGTTTTCCCAGATGTCCCATATGTCCCTAACGTCCCAGACGTCCCAGATGTCCCAGATGTCCTAGATGTCCCATATGTCCCTAACGTCCCAGACGACCTAGATGTCCTATATGTCCCTAACGTCCCAGACGTCCCAGATGTCCCATATGTCCCATATGTCCCTAATGTCCCATATGTCCCGTATGTCACTAATGTCCCAGGCGTCCTAAATGTCCCATATGTCTTTAACGTCCCAGACGTTCTAGATGTAGCATATGTCCTTAACGTCCCAGACGTCCGAGATGTCCCATATGTCCCATATGTCCCTAATGTCCCAGGCGCACTAAATGTCCCAAATATCCTTAATGCCCCAAACGTCCTAGATGTCCTAGATGTCCCATGTGTCCTTAACGTCCCAGACGTCCCAGATGTCCCATATGTCCCTAACGTCCCAGACTTCCCAGATGCCCCATATGTCCTATATGTCCCTAATGTTCCAGGCGTCCCAGATGTTCCATATATCCCATATGTCCCTAATGATCCAGGCGTCCTAAATTTCCCATATGTCCTTAACGTCCTAGACGTCTCAGATGTCCCACATGTCCCTAACGTCCCAGACGTCCCAGATGTCCCATATGTCCTATATGTCCCTAATGTCCCAGGCGTCCTAGATGTTCTATATGTCCCTAACGTCCCAAACGTCCTAAATGTCCCATATGTCCCTAACGTCGCAGACGTCCCAGTTATCCCGTAAGTCCCTAACGTCCCAGACGTCCCAGACGTCCTAGATGTCCCATATGTTCCTAACGTCCCAGATCGTCCTAGATGTCCCGTATGTCCGTAACGTCCCAGACGTCTCAGATGTTCCATATGTCCCATATGTCCTTAAGGTCCCAGGCGTCCTAAATGTCTCATATGTCCTTAACGTCGCAGACGTCCCAGACGTCCTAGATGTTCCATATGTCCTTAACGTCCCAGACGTCCCAGATGTCCTATATGTCCCTAACGTTCCAGACGTCCCAGATGTCCCATATGTCCTATATGTCCCTAATGTCCCAGGCGGCTTAGATGTCCCATATGTCTTATATGTCCCTAATGTCCCAGGCGTCCTAAAGGTCCCATATGTCCTTAACATCCTAGATATCCCGGATGTCCCATATGTCCCTAATGTCCCAGACGTCCCAGATGTCCCATATGTCCCATATGTCCCTAATGTCCCAGGCGTCCTAGATGTTCCATATGTCCATAACGTCCCAGACGTCCTAGATGTAATATATGTCCCTAACGTCCCAGACGTCCCAGACGTCCTAGATGTCCCATATGTCCTTAACGTCCCAGACGTCTCAGATGTCCCATATGTCCCTAACGTCCCAGACGTCCCAGATGTCCTATATGTCCTTAAAGTCCCAGACGTCCCAGACGTCCTAGATGTTCCATATGTCCTTAACGTCCTAGACGTCCCAGATGTCTCATATGGCCCTAACGTCCCAGACGTCCTATATGTCCCATATGTCCTTAACGTCCCAGACGTCCCAACCGTCCTAGATGTCCCATATGTCCTTAACGTCCCAACGTCCCAGATGTTTCATATGTCCCATATGTCCCTAATGTCTCAAGCGTCCCAGATGTCCCATATATCCCATATGTCCCTAATGTCCCATTCGTCCAAAATGTACCATATGTCCTTAACGTCCCAGACGTCCCAGACGTCCTATATGTCCCATATGTCCTTAACGTCCCAGACGTCCCAGACGTCCTAGATGTCCCATATGTCCTTAACGTCCTAGACGTCCCAGACGTCTCATATGACCATAACGTCCCAGACGTCCCAGATGTCCCATATGTCCCTAACGTCCAAGACGTCCTAAATGTCCCATATGTCCCTAACGTTCGAGACGTCCCAGCTGTCCCGTATGTCCCTAACGTCCCGGACGTCCCAGACGTCCTAGTGTCCCATATGTCCCTAACGTCTTAGACGTCCTAGATGTCCTATATGTCAATAACGTCCCAGACGTCCCAGACGTCCCATCTGTCCTTAATGTCTCAGGCGTCCCAGATGTCCCATCTGTCCTTAATGACCCAGGCGTCCTAAGTGTCCCATATGTCCTTAACTTCCCAGACGTCCAAGACGTAATAGATGTCCCATATGTCCTTAACGTCCCAGACGTCCCAGATGTCCCATATGTCCCTAACGTCCCAGACGTCTCAGATGTCCCATATGTCCCATATGTCCCTAACGTCCCAGGCGTCCTAAAAGTCTCATATGTCCTTAACGTCCCAGACGTCCCAGATGTCCCATATGTCCCTAAGGTCCCAGACGTCCCAGATGTCACATATGTCCCATATGTCCCTAACGTCCCAGGTGTCCTAAATTTTCCATATGTTCTTAACGTCCCAGACGTCCTAGATGTCCCATCTGTCCCATATGTCCTTAACTTTCCAGACGTCCTAGACGTCCTAGATGTCCCATATGTCCTTAACGTCCCAGACGTCCCAGGTGTCCCATATGTCCCTAACGTCCCAGACGTCCCAGATGTCCCATATGTCCCATATGTCCTTAACGTCCCAGGCGTCCTAAATGTCCCATATGTCCTTAACGTCCCAGACGTCCCAGTTGTCCCAAATGCCCCTAACGTCTTAGACGTCCCAGATGTCCCATATGTCCCATATGTCCCTAACGTCCCAGACGTCCTAATTGTCCCATATGTATCTAACGTCTCAGACGTCCCAACTGTCCCATATGTCCTTAGCGTCCCAGACGTCCCAGATGTCCCATATGTCCCTAACGTCGCAGACGTCCCAGATGTCCCATATGTCCCATATGTCCCTAATGTCCCAGGCGTCCTATATGTCCCATATGTCCCTAACGTCCCAGACGTCCCAGACGTCCTAGATGTCCCATATGTCCTTAACATCCCAGACGTCTCAGATGTCCCATATGTCCCTAACGTCCCAGACGTCCCAGATGTCCTATATGTCCTTAAAGTTCCAGACGTCCCAGACGTCCTAGATGTTCCATATGTCCTTAACGTCCTAGACGTCCCAGATGTCTCATATGGCCCTAAAGTCCCAGACGTCCTATATGTCCTTAATGTCTCAGGCGTCCCAGATGTCCCATCTGTCCTTAATGACCCAGGCGTCCTAAGTGTCCCATATGTCCCTAACGTTCGAGACGTCCCAGCTGTCCCGTATGTCCCTAATGTCCCGGACGTCCCAGACGTCCTAGTGTCCCATATGTCCCTAACGTCTTAGACGTCCTAGATGTCCTATATGTCCCTAACGTCCCAGACGTCCCAGACGTCCCATCTGTCCTTAATGTCTCAGGCGTCCCAGATGTCCCATCTGTCCTTAATGACCCAGGCGTCCTAAGTGTCCCATATGTCCTTAACTTCCCAGACGTCCCAGACGTAATAGATGTCTCATATGTCCTTAACGTCCCAGACGTCCCAGATGTCCCATATGTCCCTAACGTCCCAGACGTCCCAGATGTCCCATATGTCCCATATGTCCCTAACGTCCCAGGCGTCCTAAAAGTCTCATATGTCCTTAACGTCCCAGACGTCCCAGATGTCCCATATGTCCCTAAGGTCCCAGACGTCCCAGATGTCACATATGTCCCATATGTCCCTAACGTCCCAGGTGTCCTAAATTTCCCATATGTTCTTAACGTCCCAGACGTCCCAGATGTCCCATCTGTCCCATATGTCCTTAACTTTCCAGACGTCCCAGACGTCCTAGATGTCCCATATGTCCTTAACGTCCCAGACGTCCCAGTGTCCCATATGTCCCTAACGTCCCAGACGTCCCGGATGTCCCATATGTCCCATATGTCTCTAATGTCCCAGTCCTCCTAGATGTTCCATATGTCCCTAACGTCCAAGACGTCCTAAATGTCCCATATGTCCCTAACGTTCCAGACGTCTCAGCTGTCCCGTATGTCCCTAACGTCCCGGACGTCCCAGACGTCCTAGTGTCCCATATGTCCCTAACGTCTTTGACGTCCTAGATGTCCTATATGTCCCTAGCGTCCCAGACGTCCCAGTCGTCCCATCTGTCCTTAATGTCCCGGGCGTCCCAGATGTCCCATATGTCCTTAATAACCCAGGCGTCCTAAGTGTCCCATATGTCCTTAACTTCCCAGACGTCCCAGACGTCCCAGATGTCCCATATGTCCCTAACGTCCCCGACGTCCCAGATGTCCCATATGTCTAATATGTCCCTAACGTCCCAGGCGTCCTAAATGACCCATATGTCCTTAACGTCCCAGACGTCCCAGATGTCCCATATGTCCCTAACGTCCCAGACGTCCCAGATGCCCCATATGTCCCATATGTCCCTAACGTCCCAGGCGTCTTAAATGTCCCATATGTCCTTAACGTCCCAGACGTCCCAGATGTCCCATCTGTCCTTAATGTCCCAGGCGTCCCAGATGTCCCATATGTCCCATATGTCCTTAAAGACCCAGGCGTCCTAAGTGTCCCATTTGTCCTTAACTTCCCAGACGTCCCAGACGTCCTAGATGTACCATATGTCCCTAACGTCCCAGACGTCCCAGACGTCGTAGATGTCCCATATGTCCCTAACGTCCCAGATCGTCCTAGATGTCCCATATGTCCGTAACGTCCCAGATGTCTCAGATGTCCCATATGTCCCTAAGGTCCCAGGCGTCCTAAATGTCCCGTATGTCCTTAACGTCCCAGACGTCCCAGTCGTCCTAGATGTCCCATATGTCCTTAACGTCCCAGACGTCCCAGATGTCCCATATGTCCCTAACGTCCCAGACGTCCCAGATGTCCCATATGTCCCATATGTCCCTAATGTCCCAGGCGTCCCAGATGTCCCATATGTCTTATATGTCCCTAATGTCCCAGGCGTCCTAAATGTCCCATATGTCCTTAACGTCCCAGACGTCCCAGAGGTCCTAGATGTTCCATATGTCCTTAACATCCTAGATATCCCGGATGTCCCATATGTCCCTAACGTCCCAGAAGTCCCAGATGTCCCATATGTCCCATATGTCCCTAATGTCCCAGGCGTCCTAGATGTTCCATATGTCTCTAACGTGCCAGACGTCCTAGATGTCCCATATGTCTTTAACATCCTAGATATCCCGGATGTCCCATATGTCCCTAACGTCCCAGACGTCCCAGATGTCCCATATGTCCCATACGTCCCTAACTTCCCAGATCGTCCTAGATGTCCCATATGTCCGTAACGTCCCAGACGTCTCAGATGTCCCATATGTCAAATATGTCAATAAGGTCCCAGGCGTCCTACATGTTCCATATGTCCTTAACGTCCCAGACGTCCCAGACGTCCTTAGTGTCCCATATGTCCTTAACGTCCCAGACGTCCCAGATGTCCCGTATGTCCCTACCGTCCCAGACGTCTCAGATGTTCCATATGTCCTATATGTTCCTAATGTCCCAGGCTTCCTAGATGTTCCATATGTCCCTAACGTCCCAGACGTCCTAAAAGTCCCATATGTCCTTAACGTCCCAGACGTCCCAGCTGTCCCGTATGTTCCTAACGTCCCAGACGTCCCAGACGTCCCATATGTCCCATATGTCCCTAATGTCCCAGGCGTCCCAGACGTCCCAGATGTCCCATATGTCCCTAACGTCCCAGACGTCCCAGACGTCCCAGACGTCTTAGATGTCCCATATGTCCCTAACGTCCCAGACGTCCTAGATGTCCTATATGTCCCTAACGTCCCAGACGTCCCAGATGTCCCATATGTCCCATATGTCCCTAATCTCCTAGGCGTCCCAGTTTTCCCAGATGTCCCATATGTCCCTAACGTCCCAGACGTCCCAGATGTCCCAGATGTCCTAGATGTCCCATATGTCCCTAACGTCCCAGACGACCTAGATGTCCTATATGTCCCTAACGTCCCAGACGTCCCAGATGTTCCATATGTCCCATATGTCCCTAATGTCCCATATGTCCCATATGTCACTAATGTCCCAGGCGTCCTAAATGTCCCATATGTCTTTAACGTCCCAGACGTTCTAGATGTAGCATATGTCCTTAACATCCCAGACGTCCGAGATGTCCCATATATCCCATATGTCCCTAATGTCCCAGGCGTCCTAAATGTCCCATATGTCCTTAACGTCCTAGACGTCCCAGATGTCCCATATGTCCCTAACGTCCCAGACGTCCCAGATGTCCCATATGTCCTATATGTCCCTAATGTCCCAGGCGTCCTAGATGTTCTATATGTCCCTAACGTCCCAAACGTCCTAAATGTCCCATATGTCCCTAACGTCGCAGATGTCCCAGTTATCCCGTAAGCCCTAACGTCCCAGACGTCCCAGACGTCCTAGATGTCCCATATGTTCCTAACGTCCCAGATCGTCCTAGATGTCCCGTATGTCCGTAACGTCCCAGACGTCTCAGATGTCCCATATGTCCCATATGTCCTTAAGGTCCCAGGCGTCCTAAATGTCTCATATGTCCTTAACGTCCCAGACGTCCCAGACGTCCTAGATGTTCCATATGTCCTTAACGTCCCAGACGTCCCAGATGTCCTATATGTCCCTAACGTTCCAGACGTCCCAGATGTCCCATATGTCCTATATGTCCCTAATGTCCCAGGCGGCTTAGATGTCCCATATGTCTTATATGTCCCTAATGTCCCAGGCGTCCTAAAGGTCCCATATGTCCTTAACATCCTAGATATCCCGGATGTCCCATATGTCCCTAATGTCCCAGACGTCCCAGATGTCCCATATGCCCCATATGTCCCTAATGTCCCAGGCGTCCTAGATGTTCCATATGTCCATAACGTCCCAGACGTCCTAGATGTAATATATGTCCCTAACGTCCCAGACGTCCCAGACGTTCTAGATGTCTCATATGTCCTTAACGTCCCAGACGTCTCAGATGTCCCATATGTCTCTAACGTCCCAGACGTCCCAGATGTCCCATATGTCCTTAACGTCCCAGACGTCGCAGACGTCCCAGATGTCCCATATGTACTTAACGTCCTAGACGTCCCAGATGTCTCATATGTCCCTAACGTCACAGACGTCCTAGATGTCCCATATGTCCTTAACGTCCCAGACGTCCCAGCCGTCCTAGATGTCCCATATGTCCTTAACGTCCCAGACGTCCCAGATGTCCCACATGTCCCTAACGTCCCAACGTCCCAGATGTTTCATATGTCCCATATGTCCCTAATGTCTCAGGCGTCCCAGATGTCCCATATGTCCCATATGTCCCTAATGTCCCATTCGTCCTAAATGTACCATATGTCCTTAACGTCCCAGACGTCCCAGACGTCCCAGATGTCCCATACGTCCTTAACGTCCCAGACGTCCCAGATGTCCCATATGTCCCATATGTCTCTAATGTCCCAGGCCTCCTAGATGTTCCATATGTCCCTAACGTCCAAGACGTCCTAAATGTGACATATGTCCCTAACGTTCCAGACGTCTCAGCTGTCCCGTATGTCCCTAACGTCCCGGACGTCCCAGACGTACTAGTGTCCCATATGTCCCTAACGTCTTTGACGTCCTAGATGTCCTATATGTCCCTAGCGTCCCAGACGTCCCAGACGTCCCATCTGTCCTTAATGTCCCAGGCGTCCCAGATGTCCCATCTGTCCTTAATGTCCCAGGCGTCCCAGATGTCCCATATGTCCTTAATGACCCAGGCGTCCTAAGTGTTCCATATGTCCTTAACTTCCCAGACGTCCCAGACGTCCCAGATGTCCCATATGTCCCTAACGTCCCAGACGTCCCAGATGTCCCATATGTCTAATATGTCCCTAACGTCCCAGGCGTCCTAAATGTCCCATATGTCCTTAACGTCCCAGACGTCCCAGATGTCCCATATGTCCCTAACGTCCCAGACGTCCCAGATGCCCCATATGTCCCATATGTTCCTAACGTCCCAGGCGTCTTAAATGTCCCATATGTCTTTAACGTCCCAGACGTCCCAGATGTCCCATCTGTCCTTAATGTCCCAGGCGTCCCAGATGTCCCATATGTTCCATATGTCCTTAATGACCCAGGCGTCCTAAGTGTCCCATATGTCCTTAACTTCTCAGACGTCCCAGACGTCCTAGATGTCCCATATGTCTCTAACGTCCCAGACGTCCCAGACGTCCTAGAAGTCCCATATGTCCCTAACGTCCCAGATCGTCCTAGATGTCCCATATGTCCGTAACGTCACAGACGTCTCAGATGTCCCATATGTCCCATATGTCCCTAAGGTCCCAGGCGTCCTAAATGTCCCGTATGTCCTTAACGTCCCAGACGTCCCAGATGTCCCATATGTCCCTAACGTCCCAGACGTCCCAGATGTCCCATACGTTCTATATGTCCCTAATGTCCCAGGCGTCCCAGATGTCCCTTATGTCATATGTCCCTAATGTCCCAGGCGTCCTAAATGTCCCATATGTCCTTAACGTCCCAGACGTCCCAGAGGTCCTAGATGTTCCATATGTCCTTAACATCCTAGATATCCCGGATGTCCCATATGTCCCTAACGACCCAGAAGTCCCAGATGTCCCATATGTCCCATATGTCCCTAATGTCCCAAGCGTCCTAGATGTTCCATATGTCTCTAACGTCCCAGACGTCCTAGATGTCCCATATGTCTTTAACGTCCTAGATATCCCGGATGTCCCATATGTCCCTCACGTCCCAGACGTCCCAGATGTCCCATATGTCCCTTACGTCCCTAACTTCCCAGATCGTCCTAGATGTCCCATATGTCCGTAACGTCCCAGACGTCTCAGATGTCCCATATGTCCCATATGTCAATAAGGTCCCAGGCGTCCTACATGTCCCATATGACCTTAACGTCCCAGACGTCCCAGACGTCCCATCTGTCCTTAATGTCCCAGGCGTCCCAGATGTCCCATATGTCCCATATGTCCTTAATGACCCAGGCGTCCTAAGTGTCCCATTTGTCCTTAACTTCGCAGACGTCCCAGACGTCCTAGATGTCCCATATGTCCCTAACGTCCCAGACGTCCCAGACGTCCTAGATGTGCCATATGTCCCTAACGTCTCAGATCGTCCTAGATGTCCCATATGTCCGTAACGTCCCAGACGTCTCAGATGTCCCATATGTCCCATATGTCCTTAAGGTCCCAGGCGTCCTAAATGTCCCGTATGTCCTTAACGTCCCAGACGTCCCAGTCGTCCTAGATGTCCCATATGTCCTTAACGTCCCAGACGTCCCAGATGTCCCATATGTCCCTAACGTCCCAGAGGTGCCAGATGTCCCATATGTCCCATATGTCCCTAATGTCCCAGGCGTCCCAGATGTTCCATATGTCTTATATGTCCCTAATGTCCCAGGCGTCCTAAATGTCCCATATGTCCTTAACATCCTAGATATCCCGGATGTCCCATATGTCCCTAACGTCCCAGAAGTCCTAGATGTCCCATATGTCTTTAACATCCTAGATATCCCGGATGTCCCATATGTCCCTAACGACCCAGACGTCCCAGATGTCCCATATGTCCCATACGTCCCTAACTTCCCAGATCGTCCTAGATGTCCCATATGTCCGTAACGTCCCAGACGTCTCAGATGTCCCATATGTCCCATATGTCCTTAATGTTCCAGGCGTCCTAGATGTTCCATATGTCCCTAACGTCCCAGACGTCCTAGATGTCCCATATGTCTTTAACATCCTAGATATCCCGGATGTCCCATATGTCCCTAACGACCCAGACGTCCCAGATGTCCCATATGTCCCATACGTCCCTAACTTCCCAGATCGTCCTAGATGTCCCATATGTCCGTAACGTCCCAGACGTCTCAGATGTCCCATATGTCAAATATGTCAATAAGGTCCCAGGCGTCCTACATGTCCCATATGTCCTTAACGTCCCAGACGTCCCAGCCGTCCTTAGTGTCCCATATGTCCTTAACGTCCCAGACGTCCCAGATGTCCCGTATGTCCCTAACGTCCCAGACGTCTCAGATGTTCCATATGTCCTAGATGTCCCTAATGTCCCAGGCGTCCTAGATGTTCCATATGTCCCTAACGTCCCAGACGTCCTAAAAGTCCCATATGTCCTTAACGTCCCAGACGTCCCAGCTGTCCCGTATGTCCCTAACGTCCCAGACGTCCCAGACGTCCCATATGTCCCATATGTCCCTAATGTCCCAGGCGTCCCAGACGTCCCAGATGTCCCATATGTCCCTAACGTCCCAGACGTCCCAGACGTCCCAGACGTCTTAGATGTCCCATATGTCCCTAACGTCCCAGACGTCCTAGATGTCCTATATGTCCCTAACGTCCCAGACGTCCCAGATGTCCCATATGTCCCATATGTCCCTAAGCTCCTAGGCGTCCCAGTTGTCCCAGATGTCCCATATGTCCCTAACGTCCCAGACGTCCCAGATGTCCCAGATGTCCTAGATGTCCCATATGTCCCTAACGTCCCAGACGACCTAGATGTCCTATATGTCCCTAACGTCCCAGACGTCCCAGATGTCCCATATGTCCCATATGTCCCTAATGTCCCAGGCGCACTAAATGTCCCAAATATCCTTAATGCCCCAAACGTCCTAGATGTCCTAGATGTCCCATGTGTCCTTAACGTCCCAGACGTCCCAGATGTCCCATATGTCCCTAACGTCCCAGACTTCCCAGATGCCCCGTATGTCCTATATGTCCCTAATGTTCCAGGCGTCCCAGATGTTCCATATATCCCATATGTCCCTAATGTCCCAGGCGTCCTAAATGTCCCATATGTCCTTAACGTCCTAGACGTCCCAGATGTCCCATATGTCCCTAACGTCCCAAACGTCCCAGATGTCCCATATGTCCTATATGGCCCTAATGTCCCAGGCGTCCTAGATGTTCCATATGTCCCTAACGTCCCAAACGTTCTAAATGTCCCATATGTCCCTAACGTCGCAGACGTCCCAGTTATCCCGTAAGTCCCTAACGTCCCAGACGTCCCAGACGTCCTAGATGTCCCATATGTTCCTAACGTCCCAGATCGTCCTAGATGTACCGTATGTCCGTAACGTCCCAGACGTCTCAGATGTCCCATATGTCCCATATGTCCTTAAGGTCCCAGGCGTCCTAAATGTCTCAGATGTCCTTAACGTCCCAGACGTCCCAGACGTCCTAGATGTTCCATATGTCCTTAACGTCCCAGACGTCCCAGATGTCTTATATGTCCCTAACGTTCCAGACGTCCCAGATGTCCCATATGTCCTATATGTCCCTAATGTCCCAGGCGGCTTAGATGTCCCATATGTCTTATATGTCCCTAATGTCCCAGGCGTCCTAAATGTCCCATATGTCCTTAACATCCTAGATATCCCGGATGTCCCATATGTCCCTAATGTCCCAGACGTCCCAGATGTCCCATATGTCCCATATGTCCCTAATGTCCCAGGCGTCCTAGATGTTCCATATGTCCATAACGTCCCAGACGTCCTAGATGTACTATATATCCCTAACGTCCCAGACGTCCCAGACGTCCTAGATGTCTCATATGTCCTTAACGTCCCAGACGTCTCAGATGTCCCATATGTCTCTAACGTCCCAGACGTCCCAGATGTCCCATATGTCCTTAACGTCCCAGACGTCGCAGACCTCCCAGATGTCCCATATGTACTTAACGTCCTAGACGTCCCAGATGTCTCATATGTCCCTAACGTCACAGACGTCCTAGATGTCCCATATGTCCTTAACGTCCCAGACGTCCCAGCCGTCCTAGATGTCCCATATGTCCTTAACGTCCCAGACGTCCCAGATGTCCCACATGTCCCTAACGTCCCAACGTCCCAGATGTTTCATATGTCCCATATGTCCCTAATGTCTCAGGCGTCCCAGATGTCCCATATGTCCCATATGTCCCTAATGTCCCATTCGTCCTAAATGTACCATATGTCCTTAACGTCCCAGACGTCCCAGACGTCCCAGATGTCCCATATGTCCTTAACGTCCCAGACGTCCCAGATGTCCCATATGTCCCATATGTCCCATATGTCTCTAATGTCCCAGGCCTCCTAGATGTTCCATATGTCTATAACGTCCAAGACGTCCTAAATGTCCCATATGTCCCTAACGTTCCAGACGTCTCAGTTGTCCCGTATGTCCCTAACGTCCCGGACGTCGCAGACGTACTAGTGTCCCATATGTCCCTAACGTCTTTGACGTCCTAGATGTCCTATATGTCCCTAGCGTCCCAGACGTCCCAGACGTCCCATCTGTCCTTAATGTCCCAGGCGTCCCAGATGTCCCATCTGTCCTTAATGTCCCAGGCGTCCCAGATGTCCCATATGTCCTTAATGACCCAGGCGTCCTAAGTGTCCCATATGTCCTTAACTTCCCAGACGTCCCAGACGTCCCAGATGTCCCATATGTCCCTAACGTCCCAGACGTCCCAGATGTCCCATATGTCTAATATGTCCCTAACGTCCCAGGCGTCCTAAATGTCCCATATGTCCTTAACGTCCCATACGTCCCAGATGTCCCATATGTCCCTAACGTCCCAGACGTCCTAGATGTTCCATATGTCCCTAACGTGCCAGACGTCCTAGATGTCCCATATGTCTTTAACATCCTAGATATCCCGGATGTCCCATATGTCCCTAACGTCCCAGACGTCCCAGATGTCCCATATGTCCCATACGTCCCTAACTTCCCAGATCGTCCTAGATGTCCCATATGTCCGTAACGTCCCAGACGTCTCAGATGTCCCATATGTCAAATATGTCAATAAGGTCCCAGGCGTCCTACATGTCCCATATGTCCTTAACGTCCCAGACGTCCCAGACGTCCTTAGTGTCCCATATGTCCTTAACGTCCCAGACGTCCCAGATGTCCCGTATGTCCCTACCGTCCCAGACGTCTCAGATGTTCCATATGTCCTATATGTTCCTAATGTCCCAGGCGTCCTAGATGTTCCATATGTCCCTAACGTCCCAGACGTCCTAAAAGTCCCATATGTCCTTAACGTCCCAGACGTCCCAGCTGTCCCGTATGTTCCTAACGTCCCAGACGTCCCAGACGTCCCATATGTCCCATATGGCCCTAATGTCCCAGGCGTCCCAGACGTCCCAGATGTCCCATATGTCCCTAACGTCCCTGACGTCCCAGACGTCCCAGACGTCTTAGATGTCCCATATGTCCCTAACGTCCCAGACGTCCTAGATGTCCTATATGTCCCTAACGTCCCAGACGTCCCAGATGTCCCATATGTCCCATATGTCCCTAATCTCCTAGGCGTCCCAGTTTTCCCAGATGTCCCATATGTCCCTAACGTCCCAGACGTCCCAGATGTCCCAGATGTCCTAGATGTCCAATATGTCCCTAACGTCCCAGACGACCTAGATGTCCTATATGTCCCTAACGTCCCAGACGTCCCAGATGTCCCATATGTCCCATATGTCCCTAATGTCCCATATGTCCCGTATGTCACTAATGTCCCAGGCGTCCTAAATGTCCCATATGTCTTTAACGTCCCAGACGTTCTAGATGTAGCATATGTCCTTAACGTCCCAGACGTCCGAGATGTCCCATATGTCCCATATGTCCCTAATGTCCCAGGCGCACTAAATGTCCCAAATATCCTTAATGCCCCAAACGTCCTAGATGTCCTAGATGTCCCATGTGTCCTTAACGTCCCAGACGTCCCAGATGTCCCATATGTCCCTAACGTCCCAGACTTCCCAGATGCCCCATATGTCCTATATGTCCCTAATGTTCCAGGCGTCCCAGATGTTCCATATATCCCATATGTCCCTAATGTCCCAGGCGTCCTAAATGTCCCATATGTCCTTAACGTCCTAGACGTCCCAGATGTCCCATATGTCCCTAACGTCCCAGACGTCCCAGATGTCCCATATGTCCTATATGTCCCTAATGTCCCAGGCGTCCTAGATGTTCTATATGTCCCTAACGTCCCAAACGTCCTAAATGTCCCATATGTCCCTAACGTCGCAGACGTCCCAGTTATCCCGTAAGTCCCTAACGTCCCAGACGTCCCAGACGTCCTAGATGTCCCATATGTTCCTAACGTCCCAGATCGTCCTAGATGTCCCGTATGTCCGTAACGTCCCAGACGTCTCAGATGTCCCATATGTCCCATATGTCCTTAAGGTCCCAGGCGTCCTAAATGTCTCATATGTCCTTAACGTCCCAGACGTCCCAGACGTCCTAGATGTTCCATATGTCCTTAACGTCCCAGACGTCCCAGATGTCCTATATGTCCCTAACGTTCCAGACGTCCCAGATGTCCCATATGCCCTATATGTCCCTAATGTCCCAGGCGGCTTAGATGTCCCATATGTCTTATATGTCCCTAATGTCCCAGGCGTCCTAAAGGTCCTATATGTCCTTAACATCCTAGATATCCCGGATGTCCCATATGTCCCTAATGTCCCAGACGTCCCAGATGTCCCATATGTCCCATATGTCCCTAATGTCCCAGGCGTCCTAGATGTTCCATATGTCCATAACGTCCCAGACGTCCTAGATGTAATATATGTCCCTAACGTCCCAGACGTCCCAGACGTCTTAGATGTCCCATATGTCCTTAACGTCCCAGACGTCTCAGATGTCCCATATGCCCCTAACGTCCCAGACGTCCCAGATGTCCTATATGTCCTTAAAGTCCCAGACGTCCCAGACGTCCTAGATGTTCCATATGTCCTTAACGTCCTAGACGTCCCAGATGTCTCATATGGCCCTAACGTCCCAGACGTCCTATATGTCCCATATGTCCTTAACGTCCCAGACGTCCCAGCCGTCCTAGATGTCCCATATGTCCTTACCGTCCCAACGTCCCAGATGTTTCATATGTCCCATATGTCCCTAATGTCTCAAGCGTCCCAGATGTCCCATATGTCCCATATGTCCCTAATGTCCCATTCGTCCAAAATGTACCATATGTCCTTAACGTCCCAGACGTCCCAGACGTCCTAGATGTCCCATATGTCCTTAACGTCCCAGACGTCCCAGATGTCTCATATGACCATAACGTCCCAGACGTCCCAGATGTCCCATATGTCCCTAACGTCCAAGACGTCCTAAATGTCCCATATGTCCCTAACGTTCGAGACGTCCCAGCTGTCCCGTATGTCCCTAACGTCCCGGACGTCCCAGACGTCCTAGTGTCCCATATGTCCCTAACGTCTTAGACGTCCTAGATGTCCTATATGTCAATAACGTCCCAGACGTCCCAGACGTCCCATCTGTCCTTAATGTCTCAGGCGTCCCAGATGTCCCATCTGTCCTTAATGACCCAGGCGTCCTAAGTGTCCCATATGTCCTTAACTTCCCAGACGTCCCAGACGTAATAGATGTCCCATATGTCCTTAACGTCCCAGACGTCCCAGATGCCCCATATGTCCCTAACGTCCCAGACGTCCCAGATGTCCCATATGTCCCATATGTCCCTAACGTCCCAGGCGTCCTAAAAGTCTCATATGTCCTTAACGTCCCAGACGTCCCAGATGTCCCATATGTCCCTAAGGTCCCAGACGTCCCAGATGTCACATATGTCCCATATGTCCCTAACGTCCCAGGTGTCCTAAATTTTCCATATGTTCTTAACGTCCCAGACGTCCTAGATGTCCCATCTGTCCCATATGTCCTTAACTTTCCAGACGTCCTAGACGTCCTAGATGTCCCATATGTCCTTAACGTCCCAGACGTCCCAGGTGTCCCATATGTCCCTAACGTCCCAGACGTCCCAGATGTCCCATATGTCCCATATGTCCTTAACGTCCCAGGCGTCCTAAATGTCCCATATGTCCTTAACGTCCCAGACGTCCCAGTTGTCCCAAATGTCCCTAACGTCTTAGACGTCCCAGATGTCCCATATGTCCCATATGTCCCTAACGTCCCAGACGTCCTAATTGTCCCATATGTATCTAACGTCTCAGACGTCCCAACTGTCCCATATGTCCTTAGCGTCCCAGACGTCCCAGATGTCCCATATGTCCCTAACGTCGCAGACGTCCCAGATGTCCCATATGTCCCTAATGTCCCAGGCGTCCTATATGTCCCATATGTCCCTAACGTCCCAGACGTCCCAGACGTCCTAGATGTCCCATATGTCCTTAACGTCCCAGACGTCTCAGATGTCCCATATGTCCCTAACGTCCCAGACGTCCCAGATGTCCTATATGTCCTTAAAGTTCCAGACGTCCCAGACGTCCTAGATGTTCCATATGTCCTTAACGTCCTAGACGTCCCAGATGTCTCATATGGCCCTAACGTCCCAGACGTCCTATATGTCCTTAATGTCTCAGGCGTCCCAGATGTCCCATCTGTCCTTAATGACCCAGGCGTCCTAAGTGTCCCATATGTCCCTAACGTTCGAGACGTCCCAGCTGTCCCGTATGTCCCTAATGTCCCGGACGTCCCAGACGTCCTAGTGTCCCATATGTCCCATATGTCTCTAATGTCCCAGGCCTCCTAGATGTTCCATATGTCTATAACGTCCAAGACGTCCTAAATGTCCCATATGTCCCTAACGTTCCAGACGTCTCAGTTGTCCCGTATGTCCCTAACGTCCCGGACGTCGCAGACGTACTAGTGTCCCATATGTCCCTAACGTCTTTGACGTCCTAGATGTCCTATATGTCCCTAGCGTCCCAGACGTCCCAGACGTCCCATCTGTCCTTAATGTCCCAGGCGTCCCAGATGTCCCATCTGTCCTTAATGTCCCAGGCGTCCCAGATGTCCCATATGTCCTTAATGACCCAGGCGTCCTAAGTGTCCCATATGTCCTTAACTTCCCAGACGTCCCAGACGTCCCAGATGTCCCATATGTCCCTAACGTCCCAGACGTCCCAGATGTCCCATATGTCTAATATGTCCCTAACGTCCCAGGCGTCCTAAATGTCCCATATGTCCTTAACGTCCCATACGTCCCAGATGTCCCATATGTCCCTAACGTCCCAGACGTCCTAGATGTTCCATATGTCCCTAACGTGCCAGACGTCCTAGATGTCCCATATGTCTTTAACATCCTAGATATCCCGGATGTCCCATATGTCCCTAACGTCCCAGACGTCCCAGATGTCCCATATGTCCCATACGTCCCTAACTTCCCAGATCGTCCTAGATGTCCCATATGTCCGTAACGTCCCAGACGTCTCAGATGTCCCATATGTCAAATATGTCAATAAGGTCCCAGGCGTCCTACATGTCCCATATGTCCTTAACGTCCCAGACGTCCCAGACGTCCTTAGTGTCCCATATGTCCTTAACGTCCCAGACGTCCCAGATGTCCCGTATGTCCCTACCGTCCCAGACGTCTCAGATGTTCCATATGTCCTATATGTTCCTAATGTCCCAGGCGTCCTAGATGTTCCATATGTCCCTAACGTCCCAGACGTCCTAAAAGTCCCATATGTCCTTAACGTCCCAGACGTCCCAGCTGTCCCGTATGTTCCTAACGTCCCAGACGTCCCAGACGTCCCATATGTCCCATATGGCCCTAATGTCCCAGGCGTCCCAGACGTCCCAGATGTCCCATATGTCCCTAACGTCCCAGACGTCCCAGACGTCCCAGACGTCTTAGATGTCCCATATGTCCCTAACGTCCCAGACGTCCTAGATGTCCTATATGTCCCTAACGTCCCAGACGTCCCAGATGTCCCATATGTCCCATATGTCCCTAATCTCCTAGGCGTCCCAGTTTTCCCAGATGTCCCATATGTCCCTAACGTCCCAGACGTCCCAGATGTCCCAGATGTCCTAGATGTCCAATATGTCCCTAACGTCCCAGACGACCTAGATGTCCTATATGTCCCTAACGTCCCAGACGTCCCAGATGTCCCATATGTCCCATATGTCCCTAATGTCCCATATGTCCCGTATGTCACTAATGTCCCAGGCGTCCTAAATGTCCCATATGTCTTTAACGTCCCAGACGTTCTAGATGTAGCATATGTCCTTAACGTCCCAGACGTCCGAGATGTCCCATATGTCCCATATGTCCCTAATGTCCCAGGCGCACTAAATGTCCCAAATATCCTTAATGCCCCAAACGTCCTAGATGTCCTAGATGTCCCATGTGTCCTTAACGTCCCAGACGTCCCAGATGTCCCATATGTCCCTAACGTCCCAGACTTCCCAGATGCCCCATATGTCCTATATGTCCCTAATGTTCCAGGCGTCCCAGATGTTCCATATATCCCATATGTCCCTAATGTCCCAGGCGTCCTAAATGTCCCATATGTCCTTAACGTCCTAGACGTCCCAGATGTCCCATATGTCCCTAACGTCCCAGACGTCCCAGATGTCCCATATGTCCTATATGTCCCTAATGTCCCAGGCGTCCTAGATGTTCTATATGTCCCTAACGTCCCAAACGTCCTAAATGTCCCATATGTCCCTAACGTCGCAGACGTCCCAGTTATCCCGTAAGTCCCTAACGTCCCAGACGTCCCAGACGTCCTAGATGTCCCATATGTTCCTAACGTCCCAGATCGTCCTAGATGTCCCGTATGTCCGTAACGTCCCAGACGTCTCAGATGTCCCATATGTCCCATATGTCCTTAAGGTCCCAGGCGTCCTAAATGTCTCATATGTCCTTAACGTCCCAGACGTCCCAGACGTCCTAGATGTTCCATATGTCCTTAACGTCCCAGACGTCCCAGATGTCCTATATGTCCCTAACGTTCCAGACGTCCCAGATGTCCCATATGCCCTATATGTCCCTAATGTCCCAGGCGGCTTAGATGTCCCATATGTCTTATATGTCCCTAATGTCCCAGGCGTCCTAAAGGTCCTATATGTCCTTAACATCCTAGATATCCCGGATGTCCCATATGTCCCTAATGTCCCAGACGTCCCAGATGTCCCATATGTCCCATATGTCCCTAATGTCCCAGGCGTCCTAGATGTTCCATATGTCCATAACGTCCCAGACGTCCTAGATGTAATATATGTCCCTAACGTCCCAGACGTCCCAGACGTCTTAGATGTCCCATATGTCCTTAACGTCCCAGACGTCTCAGATGTCCCATATGCCCCTAACGTCCCAGACGTCCCAGATGTCCTATATGTCCTTAAAGTCCCAGACGTCCCAGACGTCCTAGATGTTCCATATGTCCTTAACGTCCTAGACGTCCCAGATGTCTCATATGGCCCTAACGTCCCAGACGTCCTATATGTCCCATATGTCCTTAACGTCCCAGACGTCCCAGCCGTCCTAGATGTCCCATATGTCCTTACCGTCCCAACGTCCCAGATGTTTCATATGTCCCATATGTCCCTAATGTCTCAAGCGTCCCAGATGTCCCATATGTCCCATATGTCCCTAATGTCCCATTCGTCCAAAATGTACCATATGTCCTTAACGTCCCAGACGTCCCAGACGTCCTAGATGTCCCATATGTCCTTAACGTCCCAGACGTCCCAGATGTCTCATATGACCATAACGTCCCAGACGTCCCAGATGTCCCATATGTCCCTAACGTCCAAGACGTCCTAAATGTCCCATATGTCCCTAACGTTCGAGACGTCCCAGCTGTCCCGTATGTCCCTAACGTCCCGGACGTCCCAGACGTCCTAGTGTCCCATATGTCCCTAACGTCTTAGACGTCCTAGATGTCCTATATGTCAATAACGTCCCAGACGTCCCAGACGTCCCATCTGTCCTTAATGTCTCAGGCGTCCCAGATGTCCCATCTGTCCTTAATGACCCAGGCGTCCTAAGTGTCCCATATGTCCTTAACTTCCCAGACGTCCCAGACGTAATAGATGTCCCATATGTCCTTAACGTCCCAGACGTCCCAGATGCCCCATATGTCCCTAACGTCCCAGACGTCCCAGATGTCCCATATGTCCCATATGTCCCTAACGTCCCAGGCGTCCTAAAAGTCTCATATGTCCTTAACGTCCCAGACGTCCCAGATGTCCCATATGTCCCTAAGGTCCCAGACGTCCCAGATGTCACATATGTCCCATATGTCCCTAACGTCCCAGGTGTCCTAAATTTTCCATATGTTCTTAACGTCCCAGACGTCCTAGATGTCCCATCTGTCCCATATGTCCTTAACTTTCCAGACGTCCTAGACGTCCTAGATGTCCCATATGTCCTTAACGTCCCAGACGTCCCAGGTGTCCCATATGTCCCTAACGTCCCAGACGTCCCAGATGTCCCATATGTCCCATATGTCCTTAACGTCCCAGGCGTCCTAAATGTCCCATATGTCCTTAACGTCCCAGACGTCCCAGTTGTCCCAAATGTCCCTAACGTCTTAGACGTCCCAGATGTCCCATATGTCCCATATGTCCCTAACGTCCCAGACGTCCTAATTGTCCCATATGTATCTAACGTCTCAGACGTCCCAACTGTCCCATATGTCCTTAGCGTCCCAGACGTCCCAGATGTCCCATATGTCCCTAACGTCGCAGACGTCCCAGATGTCCCATATGTCCCTAATGTCCCAGGCGTCCTATATGTCCCATATGTCCCTAACGTCCCAGACGTCCCAGACGTCCTAGATGTCCCATATGTCCTTAACGTCCCAGACGTCTCAGATGTCCCATATGTCCCTAACGTCCCAGACGTCCCAGATGTCCTATATGTCCTTAAAGTTCCAGACGTCCCAGACGTCCTAGATGTTCCATATGTCCTTAACGTCCTAGACGTCCCAGATGTCTCATATGGCCCTAACGTCCCAGACGTCCTATATGTCCTTAATGTCTCAGGCGTCCCAGATGTCCCATCTGTCCTTAATGACCCAGGCGTCCTAAGTGTCCCATATGTCCCTAACGTTCGAGACGTCCCAGCTGTCCCGTATGTCCCTAATGTCCCGGACGTCCCAGACGTCCTAGTGTCCCATATGTCCCTAACGTCTTAGACGTCCTAGATGTCCTATATGTCCCTAACGTCCCAGACGTCCCAGACGTCCCATCTGTCCTTAAAGTCTCAGGCGTCCCAGATGTCCCATCTGTCCTTAATGACCCAGGCGTCCTAAGTGTCCCATATGTCATTAACTTCCCAGACGTCCCAGACGTAATAGATGTCTCATATGTCCTTAACGTCCCAGACGTCCCAGATGTCCCATATGTCCCTAACGTCCCAGACGTCCCAGATGTCCCATATGTCCCATATGTCCCTAACGTCCCAGGCGTCCTAAAAGTCTCATATGTCCTTAACGTCCCAGACGTCCCAGATGTCCCATATGTCCCTAAGGTCCCAGACGTCCCAGATGTCACATATGTCCCATATGTCCCTAACGTCCCAGGTGTCCTAAATTTCCCATATGTTCTTAACGTCCCAGACGTCCCAGATGTCCCAT
The DNA here is from genome assembly GCA_940337035.1 of Agriotes lineatus. Taxonomy (NCBI): domain Eukaryota; kingdom Metazoa; phylum Arthropoda; class Insecta; order Coleoptera; family Elateridae; genus Agriotes; species Agriotes lineatus. The sequence goes on along the minus strand of CALNHX010006415.1, from coordinate 60,913 downwards.
CTGTCCCATATGTCCTTAACTTTCCAGACGTCCCAGACGTCCTAGATGTCCCATATGTCTCTAATGTCTCAGTCCTCCTAGATGTTCCATATGTCCCTAACGTCCAAGACGTCCTAAATGTCCCATATGTCCCTAACGTTCCAGACGTCTCAGCTGTCCGTATGTCCCTAACGTCCCGGACGTCCCAGACGTCCTAGTGTCCCATATGTCCCTAACGTCTTTGACGTCCTAGATGTCCTATATGTCCCTAGCGTCCCAGACGTCCCAGTCGTCCCATCTGTCCTTAATGTCCCTGGCGTCCCAGATGTCCCATCTGTCCTTAATGTCCCGGGCGTCCCAGATGTCCCATATGTCCTTAATGACCCAGGCGTCCTAAGTGTCCCATATGTCCTTAACTTCCCAGACGTCCCAGACGTCCCAGATGTCCCATATGTCCCTAACGTCCCAGACGTCCCAGATGTCCCATATGTCTAATATGTCCCTAACGTCCCAGGCGTCCTAAATGACCCATATGTCCTTAACGTCCCAGACGTCTCAGATGTCCCATATGTCCCTAACGTCCCAGACGTCCCAGATGCCCCATATGTCCCATATGTCCCTAACGTCCCAGGCGTCCTAAATGTCCCATATGTCCTTAACGTCCCAGACGTCCCAGATGTCCCATCTGTCCTTAATGTCCCAGGCGTCCCAGATGTCCCATATGTCCCATATGTCCTTAAAGACCCAGGCGTCCTAAGTGTCCCATTTGTCCTTAACTTCCCAGACGTCCCAGACGTCCTAGATGTCCCATATGTCCCTAACGTCCCAGACGTCCCAGACGTCGTAGATGTCCCATATGCCCCTAACGTCCCAGCTCGTCCTAGATGTCCCATATGTCCGTAACGTCCCAGATGTCTCAGATGTCCCATATGTCCCTAAGGTCCCAGGCGTCCTAAATGTCCCGTATGTTCCTAACGTCCCAGACGTCCCAGTCGTCCTAGATGTCCCATATGTCCTTAACGTCCCAGACGTCCCAGATGTCCCATATGTCCCTAACGTCCCAGACGTCCCAGATGTCCCATATGTCCCATATGTCCCTAATGTCCCAGGCGTCCCAGATGTCCCATATGTCTTATATGTCCCTAATGTCCCAGGCGTCCTAAATGTCCCATATGTCCTTAACGTCCCAGACGTCCCAGAGGTCCTAGATGTTCCATATGTCCTTAACATCCTAGATATCCCGGATGTCCCATATGTCCCTAACGTCCCAGAAGTCCTAGATGTTCCATATGTCCCTAACGTGCCAGACGTCCTAGATGTCCCATATGTCTTTAACATCCTAGATATCCCGGATGTCCCATATGTCCCTAACGTCCCAGACGTCTCAGATGTCCCATATGTCCCATACGTCCCTAACTTCCCAGATCGTCCTAGATGTCCCATATGTCCGTAACGTCCCAGACGTCTCAGATGTCCCATATGTCAAATATGTCAATAAGGTCCCAGGCGTCCTACATGTCCCATATGTCCTTAACGTCCCAGACGTCCCAGACGTCCTTAGTGTCCCATATGTCCTTAACGTCCCAGACGTCCCAAATGTCCCGTATGTCCCTACCGTCCCAGACGTCTCAGATGTTCCATATGTCCTATATGTTCCTAATGTCCCAGGCGTCCTAGATGTTCCATATGTCCCTAACGTCCCAGACGTCCTAAAAGTCCCATATGTCCTTAACGTCCCAGACGTCCCAGCTGTCCCGTATGTTCCTAACGTCCCAGACGTCCCAGACGTCCCATATGTCCCATATGTCCCTAATGTCCCAGGCGTCCCAGACGTCCCAGATGTCCCATATGTCCCTAACGTCCCAGACGTCCCAGACGTCTTAGATGTCCCATATGTCCCTAACGTCCCAGACGTCCTAGATGTCCTATATGTCCCTAACGTCCCAGACGTCCCAGATGTCCCATATGTCCCATATGTCCCTAATCTCCTAGGCGTCCCAGTTTTCCCAGATGTCCCATATGTCCCTAACGTCCCAGACGTCCCAGATGTCCCAGATGTCCTAGATGTCCCATATGTTGCTAACGTCCCAGACGACCTAGATGTCCTATATGTCCCTAACGTCCCAGACGTCCCAGATGTTCCATATGTCCCATATGTCCCTAATGTCCCATATGTCCCATATGTCACTAATGTCCCAGGCGTCCTAAATGTTCCATATGTCTTTAACGTCCCAGACGTTCTAGATGTAGCATATGTCCTTAACGTCCCAGACGTCCGAGATGTCCCATATGTCCCATATGTCCCTAATGTCCCAGGCGCACTAAATGTCCCAAATATCCTTAATGCCCCAAACGTCCTAGATGTCCTAGATGTCCCATGTGTCCTTAACGTCCCAGACGTCCCAGATGTCCCATATGTCCCTAACGTCCCAGACTTCCCAGATGCCCCATATGTCCTATATGTCCCTAATGTTCCAGGCGTCCCAGATGTTCCATATATCCCATATGTCCCTAATGTCCCAGGCGTCCTAAATGTCCCATATGTCCTTAACGTCCTAGACGTCCCAGATGTCCCATATGTCCCTAACGTCCCAGACGTCCCAGATGTCTCATATGTCTTATATGTCCCTAATGTCCCAGGCGTCCTAGATGTTCTATATGTCCCTAACGTCCCAAACGTCCTAAATGTCCCATATGTCCCTAACGTCGCAGACGTCCCAGTTATCCCGTAAGTCCCTAACGTCCCAGACGTCCCAGACGTCCTAGATGTCCCATATGTTCCTAACGTCCCAGATCGTCCTAGATGTCCCGTATGTCCGTAACGTCCCAGACGTCTCAGATGTCCCATATGTCCCATATGTCCTTAAGGTCCCAGGCGTCCTAAATGTCTCATATGTCCTTAACGTCCCAGACGTCCCAGACGTCCTAGATGTTCCATATGTCCTTAACGTCCCAGACGTCCCAGATGTCCTATATGTCCCTAACGTTCCAGACGTCCCAGATGTCCCATATGTCCTATATGTCCCTAATGTCCCAGGCGGCTTAGATGTCCCATATGTCTTATATGTCCCTAATGTCCCAGGCGTCCTAAAGGTCCCATATGTCCTTAACATCCTAGATATCCCGGATGTCCCATATGTCCCTAATGTCCCAGACGTCCCAGATGTCCCATATGTCCCTAACGTCCCAGACGTCCCAGATGTCCCATAGGTCCCATATGTCCCTAATGTCCCAGGCGTCCCAGATGTCCCATATGTCTTATATGTCCCTAATGTCCCAGGCGTCCTAAATGTCCCATATGTCCTTAACGTCCCAGACGTCCCAGAGGTCCTAGATGTTCCATATGGCCTTAACATCCTAGATATCCCGGATGTCCCATATGTCCCTAACGTCCCAGAAGTCCCAGATGTCCCATATGTCCCATATGTCCCTAATGTCCCAGGCGTCCTAGATGTTCCATATGTCCCTAACGTGCCAGACGTCCTAGATGTCCCATATGTCTTTAACATCCTAGATATCCCGGATGTCCCATATGTCCCTAACGTCCCAGACGTCCCAGATGTCCCATATGTCCCATACGTCCCTAACTTCCCAGATCGTCCTAGATGTCCCATATGTCCGTAACGTCCCAGACGTCTCAGATGTCCCATATGTCAAATATGTCAATAAGGTCCCAGGCGTCCTACATGTCCCATATGTCCTTCACGTCCCAGACGTCCCAGACGTCCTTAGTGTCCCATATGTCCGTAACGTCCCAGACGTCTCAGATGTCCCATATGTCAAATATGTCAATAAGGTCCCAGGCGTCCTACATGTCCCATATGTCCTTCACGTCCCAGACGTCCCAGACGTCTTAGATGTCCCATATGTCCCTAACGTTCCAGACGTCCTAGATGTCCTATATGTCCCTAACGTCCCAGACGTCCCAGATGTCCCATATGTCCCATATGTCCCTAATCTCCTAGGCGTCCCAGTTTTCCCAGATGTCCCATATGTCCCTAACGTCCCAGACGTCCCAGATGTCCCAGATGTCCTAGATGTCCCATATGTCCCTAACGTCCCAGACGACCTAGATGTCCTATATGTCCCTAACGTCCCAGACGTCCCAGACGTCCTAGATGTTCCATATGTCCTTAACGTCCCAGACGTCCCAGATGTCCTATATGTCCCTAACGTTCCAGACGTCCCAGATGTCCCATATGTCCTATATGTCCCTAATGTCCCAGGCGGCTTAGATGTCCCATATGTCTTATATGTCCCTAATGTCCCAGGCGTCCTAAAGGTCCCATATGTCCTTAACATCCTAGATATCCCGGATGTCCCATATGTCCCTAATGTCCCAGACGTCCCAGATGTCCCATATGTCCCATATGTCCCTAATGTCCCAGGCGTCCTAGATGTTCCATATGTCCATAACGTCCCAGACGTCCTAGATGTAATATATGTCCCTAACGTCCCAGACGTCCCAGACGTCCTAGATGTCCCATATGTCCTTAACGTCCCAGACGTCTCAGATGTCCCATATGTCTCTAACGTCCCAGACGTCCCAGATGTCCCATATGTCCTTAACGTCCCAGACGTCGCAGACGTCCCAGATGTCCCATATGTACTTAACGTCCTAGACGTCCCAGATGTCTCATATGTCCCTAACGTCACAGACGTCCTAGATGTCCCATATGTCCTTAACGTCCCAGACGTCCCAGCCGTCCTAGATGTCCCATATGTTTTTAACGTCCCAGACGTCCCAGATGTCCCACATGTCCCTAACGTCCCAACGTCCCAGATGTTTCATATGTCCCATATGTCCCTAATGTCTCAGGCGTCCCAGATGTCCCATATGTCCCATATGTCCCTAATGTCCCATTCGTCCTAAATGTACCATATGTCCTTAACGTCCCAGACGTCCCAGACGTCCCAGATGTCCCATACGTCCTTAACGTCCCAGACGTCCCAGATGTCCCATATGTCCCATATGTCTCTAATGTCCCAGGCCTCCTAGATGTTCCATATGTCCCTAACGTCCAAGACGTCCTAAATGTCCCATATGTCCCTAACGTTCCAGACGTCTCAGCTGTCCCGTATGTCCCTAACGTCCCGGACGTCCCAGACGTACTAGTGTCCCATATGTCCCTAACGTCTTTGACGTCCTAGATGTCCTATATGTCCCTAGCGTCCCAGACGTCCCAGACGTCCCATCTGTCCTTAATGTCCCAGGCGTCCCATCTGTCCTTAATGTCCCAGGCGTCCCAGATGTCCCATATGTCCTTAATGACCCAGGCGTCCTAAGTGTCCCATATGTCCTTAACTTCCCAGACGTCCCAGACGTCCCAGATGTCCCATATGTCCCTAACGTCCCAGACGTCCCAGATGTCCCATATGTCTAATATGTCCCTAACGTCCCAGGCGTCCTAAATGTCTCATATGTCCTTAACGTCCCAGACGTCCCAGATGTCCCATATGTCCCTAACGTCCCAGACGTCCCAGATGCCCCATATGTCCCATATGTCCCTAACGTCCCAGGCGTCTTAAATGTCCCATATGTCTTTAACGTCCCAGACGTCCCAGATCTCCCTTCTGTCCTTAATGTCCCAGGCGTCCCAGATGTCCCATATGTTCCATATATCCTTAATGACCCAGGCGTCCTAAGTGTCCCATATGTCCTTAACTTCTCAGACGTCCCAGACGTCCTAGATGTCCCATATGTCTCTAACGTCCCAGACGTCCCAGACGTCCTAGAAGTCCCATATGTCCCTAACGTCCCAGATCGTCCTAGATGTCCCATATGTCCGTAACGTCCCAGACGTCTCAGATGTCCCATATGTCCCATATGTCCCTAAGGTCCCAGGCGTCCTAAATGTCCCGTATGTCCTTAACGTCCCAGACGTCCCAGACGTCCTAGATGTCCCATATGTCCTTAACGTTCCAGACGTCCCAGATGTCCCATATGTCCCTAACGTCCCAGACGTCCCAGATGTCCCATACGTCCTATATGTCCCTAATGTCCCAGGCGTCCCAGATGTCCCTTATGTCTTATATGTCCCTAATGTCCCAGGCGTCCTAAATGTCCCATATGTCCTTAACGTCCCTGACGTCCCAGAGGTCCTAGATGTTCCATATGTCCTTAACATCCTAGATATCCCGGATGTCCCATATGTCCCTAACGTCCCAGAAGTCCCAGATGTCCCATATGTCCCATATGTCCCTAATGTCCCAAGCGTCCTAGATGTTCCATATGTCCCTAACGTCCCAGACGTCCTAGATGTCCCATATGTCTTTAACGTCCTAGATATTCCGGATGTCCCATATGTCCCTCACGTCCCAGACGTCCCAGATGTCCCATATGTCCCATACGTCCCTAACTTCCCAGATCGTCCTAGATGTCCCATATGTCCGTAACGTCCCAGACGTCTCAGATGTCCCATATGTCCCATATGTCAATAAGGTCCCAGGCGTCCTACATGTCCCATATGACCTTAACGTCCCAGACGTCCCAGACGTCCCATCTGTCCTTTATGTCCCAGGCGTCTCAGATGTCCCATATGTCCCATATGTCCTTAATGACCCAGGCGTCCTAAGTGTCCCATTTGTCCTTAACTTCCCAGACGTCCCAGACGTCCTAAATGTTCCATATGTCCCTAACGTCCCAGACGTCCCAGACGTCCTAGATTACCCATATGTCCCTAACGTCCCAGATCGTCCTAGATGTCCCATATGTCCGTACCGTCCCAGACGTCTCAGATGTCCCATATGTCCCATATGTCCTTAAGGTCCCAGGCGTCCTAAATGTCCCGTATGTCCTTAACGTCCCAGACGTCCCAGTCGTCCTAGATGTCCCATATGTCCTTAACGTCCCAGACGTCCCAGATGTCCCATATGTCCCTAACGTCCCAGAGGTCCCAGATGTCCCATATGTCCCATATGTCCCTAATGTTCCAGGCGTCCCAGATGTTCCATATGTCTTATATGTCCCTAATGTCCCAGGCGTCCTAAATGTCCCATATGTCCTTAACGTCCCAGACGTCCCAGAGGTCCTAGATGTTCCATATGTCCTTAACATCCTAGATATCCCGGATGTCCCATATGTCCCTAACGTCCCAGAAGTCCCAGATGTCCCATATGTCCCATATGTCCTTAATGTTCCAGGCGTCCTAGATGTTCCATATGTCCCTAACGTCCCAGACGTCCTAGATGTCCCATATGTCTTTAACATCCTAGATATCCCGGATGTCCCATATGTCCCTAACGTCCCAGACGTCCCAGATGTCCCATATGTCCCATACGTCCCTAACTTCCCAGATCGTCCTAGATGTCCCATATGTCCGTAACGTCCCAGACGTCTCAGATGTCCCATATGTCAAATATGTCAATAAGGTCCCAGGCGTCCTACATGTCCCACATGTCCTTAACGTCCCAGACGTCCCAGACGTCCTTAGTGTCCCATATGTCCTTAACGTCCCAGACGTCCCAGATGTCCCGTATGTCCCTAACGTCCCAGACGTCTCAGATGTTCCATATGTCCTATATGTCCCTAATGTCCCAGGCGTCCTAGATGTTCCATATGTCCCTAACTTCCCAGACGTCCTAAAAGTCCCATATGTCCTTAACGTCCCAGACGTCCCAGCTGTCCCGTATGTCCCTAACGTCCCAGACGTCCCAAACGTCCCATATGTCCCATATGTCCCTAATGTCCCAGGCGTCCCAGACGTCCCAGATGTCCCATATGTCCCTAACGTCCCAGACGTCCCAGACGTCCCAGACGTCTTAGATGTCCCATATGTCCCTAACGTCCCAGACGTCCTAGATGTCCTATATGTCCCTAACGTCCCAGACGTCCCAGATGTCCCATATGTCCCATATGTCCCTAAGCTCCTAGGCGTCCCAGTTGTCCCAGATGTCCCATATGTCCCTAACGTCCCAGACGTCCCAGATGTCCCAGATGTCCTAGATGTCCCATATGTCCCTAACGTCCCAGACGACCTAGATGTCCTATATGTCCCTAACGTCCCAGACGTCCCAGATGTCCCATATGTCCCATATGTCCCTAATGTCCCATATGTCCCATATGTCACTAATGTCCCAGGCGTCCTAAATGTCCCATATGTCTTTAACGCCCCAGACGTTCTAGATGTAGCATATGTCCTTAACGTCCCAGACGTCCGAGATGTCCCATATGACCCATATGTCCCTAATGTCCCAGGCGCACTAAATGTCCCAAATATCCTTAATGCCCCAAACGTCCTAGATGTCCTAGATGTCCCATGTGTCCTTAACGTCCCAGACGTCCCAGATGTCCCATATGTCCCTAACGTCCCAGACTTCCCAGATGCCCCATATGTCCTATATGTCCCTAATGTTCCAGGCGTCCCAGATGTTCCATATATCCCATATGTCCCTAATGTCCCAGGCGTCCTAAATGTCCCATATGTCCTTAACGTCCTAGTCGTCCCAGATGTCCCATATGTCCCTAACGTCCCAGACGTCCCAGATGTCCCATATGTCCTATATGGCCCTAATGTCCCAGGCGTCCTAGATGTTCCATATGTCCCTAACGTCCCAAACGTCCTAAATGTCCCATATGTCCCTAACGTCGCAGACGTCCCAGTTATCCCGTAAGTCCCTAACGTCCCAGACGTCCCAGACGTCCTAGATGTCCCATATGTTCCTAACGTCCCAGATCGTCCTAGATGTACCGTATGTCCGTAACGTACCAGACGTCTCAGATGTCCCATATGTCCCATATGTCCTTAAGGTCCCAGGCGTCCTAAATGTCTCATATGTCCTTAACGTCCCAGACGTCCCAGACGTCCTAGATGTTCCATATGTCCTTAACGTCCCAGACGTCCCAGATGTCTTATATGTCCCTAACGTTCCAGACGTCACAGATGTCCCATATGTCCTATATGTCCCTAATGTCCCAGGCGGCTTAGATGTCCCATATGTCTTATATGTCCCTAATGTCCCAGGCGTCCTAAATGTCCCATATGTCCTTAACATCCTAGATATCCCGGATGTCCCATATGTCCCTAATGTCCCAGACGTCCCAGATGTCCCATATGTCCCATATGTCCCATATGTCCCTAATGTCCCAGGCGTCCTAGATGTTCCATATGTCCATAACGTCCCAGACGTCCTAGATGTCCTATATGTCCCTAACGTCCCAGACGTCCCAGACGTCCTAGATGTCCCATATGTCCTTAACGTCCCAGACGTCTCAGATGTCCCATATGTCTCTAACGTCCCAGACGTCCCAGATGTCCCATATGTCCTTAACGTCCCAGACGTCGCAGACGTCCCAGATGTCCCATATGTACTTAACGTCCTAGACGTCCCAGATGTCTCATATGTCCCTAACGTCACAGACGTCCTAGATGTCCCATATGTCCTTAACGTCCCAGACGTCCCAGCCGTCCTAGATGTCCCATATGTCCTTAACGTCCCAGACGTCCCAGATGTCCCACATGTCCCTAACGTCCCAACGTCCCAGATGTTTCATATGTCCCATATGTCCCTAATGTCTCAGGCGTCCCAGATGTCCCATATGTCCCATATGTCCCTAATGTCCCATTCGTCCTAAATGTACCATATGTCCTTAACGTCCCAGACGTCCCAGACGTCCCAGATGTCCCATATGTCCTTAACGTCCCAGACGTCCCAGATGTCCCATATGTCCCATATGTCCCATATGTCTCTAATGTCCCAGGCCTCCTAGATGTTCCATATGTCCCTAACGTCCAAGACGTCCAAAATGTTCCATATGTCCCTAACGTTCCAGACGTCTCAGCTGTCCCGTATGTCCCTAACGTCCCGGACGTCCCAGACGTACTAGTGTCCCATATGTCCCTAACGTCTTTGACGTCCTAGATGTCCTATATGTCCCTAGCGTCCCAGACGTCCCAGACGTCCCATCTGTCCTTAATGTCCCAGGCGTCCCAGATGTCCCATCTGTCCTTAATGTCCCAGGCGTCCCAGATGTCCCATATGTCCTAAATGACCCAGGCGTCCTAAGTGTCCCATATGTCCTTAACTTCCCAGACGTCCCAGATGTCCCATATGTCCCTAACGTCCCAGACGTCCCAGATGTCCCATATGTCTAATATGTCCCTAACGTTCCAGGCGTCCTAAATGTCCCATATGTCCTTAACGTCCCAGACGTCCCAGATGTCCCATATGTCCCTAACGTCCCAGACGTCCCAGATGCCCCATATGTCCCATATGTCCCTAACGTCCCAGACGTCCCAGATGTCCCATATGTCCCTAACGTCCCAGACGTCCCAGATGTCCCATATGTCTAATATGTCCCTAACGTCCCAGGCGTCCTAAATGTCCCATATGTCCTTAACGTCCCAGACGTCCCAGATGTCCCATCTGTCCTTAATGTCCCAGGCGTCCCAGATGTCCCATATGTTCCATATGTCCTTAATGACCCAGGCGTCCTAAGTGTCCCATATGTCCTTAACTTCTCAGACGTCCCAGACGTCCTAGATGTCCCATATGTCTCTAACGTCCCAGACGTCCCAGACGTCCTAGAAGTCCCATATGTCCCTAACGTCCCAGATCGTCCTAGATGTCCCATATGTCCGTAACGTCCCAGACGTCTCAGATGTCCCATATGTCCCATATGTCCCTAAGGTCCCAGGCGTCCTAAATGACCCGTATGTCCTTAACGTCCCAGACGTCCCAGACGTCCTAGATGTCCCACATGTCCTTAACTTCCCAGACGTCCCAGATGTCCCATATGTCCCTAACGTCCCAGACGTCCCAGATGTCCCATACGTCCCATATGTCCCTAATGTCCCAGGTGTCCCAGATGTCCCTTATGTCTTATATGTCCCTAATGTCCCAGGCGTCCTAAATGTCCCATATGTCCTTAACGTCCCAGACGTCCCAGAGGTCCTAGATGTTCCATATGTCCTTAACATCCTAGATATCCCGGATGTCCCATATGTCCCTAACGTCCCAGAAGTCCCAGATGTCCCATATGTCCCTAATGTCCCAGGCGTCCTAGATGTTCCATATGTCCCTAACGTCCCAGACGTCCTAGATGTCCCATATGTCTTTAACGTCCTAGATATCCCGGATGTCCCATATGTCCCTCACGTCTCAGACGTCCCAGATGTCCCATATGTCCCATACGTCCCTAACTTCCCAGATCGTCCTAGATGTCCCATATGTCCGTAACGTCCCAGACGTCTCAGATGTCCCATATGTCCCATATGTCAATAAGGTCCCAGGCGTCCTACATGTCCCATATGACCTTAACGTCCCAGACGTCCCAGACGTCCTAGATGTCCTATATGTCCTTAACGTCCCAGACGTCCCAGATGTCCCGTAAGTCCCTAACGTCCCAGACGTCTCAGATGTCCCATATATCTTATATGTCCCTAATGTCCCAGGCATCCCAGATGTCCCATATGTCTTATATGTCCCTAACGTCCTAGGCGTCCTAAAAGTCCCATATGTCCTTAACGTCCCAGACGTGCCAGACGTCCTAGATGTCCCATATGTCCTTAGCGTCCTAGATATCCCGGATGTCCCATATGTCCCTAACGTCCCAGACGTCCCAGATGTCCCAGTCGTCCTAGATGTCCCATATGTCCTTAACGTCCCAGACGTCCCAGATGTCCCATATGTCCCTAACGTCCCAGAGGTCCCAGATGTCCCATATGTCCCATATGTCCCTAATGTTCCAGGCGTCCCAGATGTTCCATATGTCTTATATGTCCCTAATGTCCCAGGCGTCCTAAATGTCCCATATGTCCTTAACGTCCCAGACGTCCCAGAGGTCCTAGATGTTCCATATGTCCTTAACATCCTAGATATCCCGGATGTCCCATATGTCCCTAACGTCCCAGAAGTCCCAGATGTCCCATATGTCCCATATGTCCTTAATGTTCCAGGCGTCCTAGATGTTCCATATGTCCCTAACGTCCCAGACGTCCTAGATGTCCCATATGTCTTTAACATCCTAGATATCCCGGATGTCCCATATGTCCCTAACGTCCCAGACGTCCCAGATGTCCCATATGTCCCATACGTCCCTAACTTCCCAGATCGTCCTAGATGTCCCATATGTCCGTAACGTCCCAGACGTCTCAGATGTCCCATATGTCAAATATGTCAATAAGGTCCCAGGCGTCCTACATGTCCCACATGTCCTTAACGTCCCAGACGTCCCAGACGTCCTTAGTGTCCCATATGTCCTTAACGTCCCAGACGTCCCAGATGTCCCGTATGTCCCTAACGTCCCAGACGTCTCAGATGTTCCATATGTCCTATATGTCCCTAATGTCCCAGGCGTCCTAGATGTTCCATATGTCCCTAACTTCCCAGACGTCCTAAAAGTCCCATATGTCCTTAACGTCCCAGACGTCCCAGCTGTCCCGTATGTCCCTAACGTCCCAGACGTCCCAAACGTCCCATATGTCCCATATGTCCCTAATGTCCCAGGCGTCCCAGACGTCCCAGATGTCCCATATGTCCCTAACGTCCCAGACGTCCCAGACGTCCCAGACGTCTTAGATGTCCCATATGTCCCTAACGTCCCAGACGTCCTAGATGTCCTATATGTCCCTAACGTCCCAGACGTCCCAGATGTCCCATATGTCCCATATGTCCCTAAGCTCCTAGGCGTCCCAGTTGTCCCAGATGTCCCATATGTCCCTAACGTCCCAGACGTCCCAGATGTCCCAGATGTCCTAGATGTCCCATATGTCCCTAACGTCCCAGACGACCTAGATGTCCTATATGTCCCTAACGTCCCAGACGTCCCAGATGTCCCATATGTCCCATATGTCCCTAATGTCCCATATGTCCCATATGTCACTAATGTCCCAGGCGTCCTAAATGTCCCATATGTCTTTAACGCCCCAGACGTTCTAGATGTAGCATATGTCCTTAACGTCCCAGACGTCCGAGATGTCCCATATGTCCCATATGTCCCTAATGTCCCAGGCGCACTAAATGTCCCAAATATCCTTAATGCCCCAAACGTCCTAGATGTCCTAGATGTCCCATGTGTCCTTAACGTCCCAGACGTCCCAGATGTCCCATATGTCCCTAACGTCCCAGACTTCCCAGATGCCCCATATGTCCTATATGTCCCTAATGTTCCAGGCGTCCCAGATGTTCCATATATCCCATATGTCCCTAATGTCCCAGGCGTCCTAAATGTCCCATATGTCCTTAACGTCCTAGACGTCCCAGATGTCCCATATGTCCCTAACGTCCCAGACGTCCCAGATGTCCCATATGTCCTATATGGCCCTAATGTCCCAGGCGTCCTAGATGTTCCATATGTCCCTAACGTCCCAAACGTCCTAAATGTCCCATATGTCCCTAACGTCGCAGACGTCCCAGTTATCCCGTAAGTCCCTAACGTCCCAGACGTCCCAGACGTCCTAGATGTCCCATATGTTCCTAACGTCCCAGATCGTCCTAGATGTACCGTATGTCCGTAACGTACCAGACGTCTCAGATGTCCCATATGTCCCATATGTCCTTAAGGTCCCAGGCGTCCTAAATGTCTCATATGTCCTTAACGTCCCAGACGTCCCAGACGTCCTAGATGTTCCATATGTCCTTAACGTCCCAGACGTCCCAGATGTCTTATATGTCCCTAACGTTCCAGACGTCACAGATGTCCCATATGTCCTATATGTCCCTAATGTCCCAGGCGGCTTAGATGTCCCATATGTCTTATATGTCCCTAATGTCCCAGGCGTCCTAAATGTCCCATATGTCCTTAACATCCTAGATATCCCGGATGTCCCATATGTCCCTAATGTCCCAGACGTCCCAGATGTCCCATATGTCCCATATGTCCCATATGTCCCTAATGTCCCAGGCGTCCTAGATGTTCCATATGTCCATAACGTCCCAGACGTCCTAGATGTCCTATATGTCCCTAACGTCCCAGACGTCCCAGACGTCCTAGATGTCCCATATGTCCTTAACGTCCCAGACGTCTCAGATGTCCCATATGTCTCTAACGTCCCAGACGTCCCAGATGTCCCATATGTCCTTAACGTCCCAGACGTCGCAGACGTCCCAGATGTCCCATATGTACTTAACGTCCTAGACGTCCCAGATGTCTCATATGTCCCTAACGTCACAGACGTCCTAGATGTCCCATATGTCCTTAACGTCCCAGACGTCCCAGCCGTCCTAGATGTCCCATATGTCCTTAACGTCCCAGACGTCCCAGATGTCCCACATGTCCCTAACGTCCCAACGTCCCAGATGTTTCATATGTCCCATATGTCCCTAATGTCTCAGGCGTCCCAGATGTCCCATATGTCCCATATGTCCCTAATGTCCCATTCGTCCTAAATGTACCATATGTCCTTAACGTCCCAGACGTCCCAGACGTCCCAGATGTCCCATATGTCCTTAACGTCCCAGACGTCCCAGATGTCCCATATGTCCCATATGTCCCATATGTCTCTAATGTCCCAGGCCTCCTAGATGTTCCATATGTCCCTAACGTCCAAGACGTCCAAAATGTTCCATATGTCCCTAACGTTCCAGACGTCTCAGCTGTCCCGTATGTCCCTAACGCCCCGGACGTCCCAGACGTACTAGTGTCCCATATGTCCCTAACGTCTTTGACGTCCTAGATGTCCTATATGTCCCTAGCGTCCCAGACGTCCCAGACGTCCCATCTGTCCTTAATGTCCCAGGCGTCCCAGATGTCCCATCTGTCCTTAATGTCCCAGGCGTCCCAGATGTCCCATATGTCCTAAATGACCCAGGCGTCCTAAGTGTCCCATATGTCCTTAACTTCCCAGACGTCCCAGATGTCCCATATGTCCCTAACGTCCCAGACGTCCCAGATGTCCCATATGTCTAATATGTCCCTAACGTCCCAGGCGTCCTAAATGTCCCATATGTCCTTAACGTCCCAGACGTCCCAGATGTCCCATATGTCCCTAACGTCCCAGACGTCCCAGATGCCCCATATGTCCCATATGTCCCTAACGTCCCAGACGTCCCAGATGTCCCATATGTCCCTAACGTCCCAGACGTCCCAGATGTCCCATATGTCTAATATGTCCCTAACGTCCCAGGCGTCCTAAATGTCCCATATGTCCTTAACGTCCCAGACGTCCCAGATGTCCCATCTGTCCTTAATGTCCCAGGCGTCCCAGATGTCCCATATGTTCCATATGTCCTTAATGACCCAGGCGTCCTAAGTGTCCCATATGTCCTTAACTTCTCAGACGTCCCAGACGTCCTAGATGTCCCATATGTCTCTAACGTCCCAGACGTCCCAGACGTCCTAGAAGTCCCATATGTCCCTAACGTCCCAGATCGTCCTAGATGTCCCATATGTCCGTAACGTCCCAGACGTCTCAGATGTCCCATATGTCCCATATGTCCCTAAGGTCCCAGGCGTCCTAAATGACCCGTATGTCCTTAACGTCCCAGACGTCCCAGACGTCCTAGATGTCCCACATGTCCTTAACTTCCCAGACGTCCCAGATGTCCCATATGTCCCTAACGTCCCAGACGTCCCAGATGTCCCATACGTCCCATATGTCCCTAATGTCCCAGGTGTCCCAGATGTCCCTTATGTCTTATATGTCCCTAATGTCCCAGGCGTCCTAAATGTCCCATATGTCCTTAACGTCCCAGACGTCCCAGAGGTCCTAGATGTTCCATATGTCCTTAACATCCTAGATATCCCGGATGTCCCATATGTCCCTAACGTCCCAGAAGTCCCAGATGTCCCATATGTCCCTAATGTCCCAGGCGTCCTAGATGTTCCATATGTCCCTAACGTCCCAGACGTCCTAGATGTCCCATATGTCTTTAACGTCCTAGATATCCCGGATGTCCCATATGTCCCTCACGTCTCAGACGTCCCAGATGTCCCATATGTCCCATACGTCCCTAACTTCCCAGATCGTCCTAGATGTCCCATATGTCCGTAACGTCCCAGACGTCTCAGATGTCCCATATGTCCCATATGTCAATAAGGTCCCAGGCGTCCTACATGTCCCATATGACCTTAACGTCCCAGACGTCCCAGACGTCCTAGATGTCCTATATGTCCTTAACGTCCCAGACGTCCCAGATGTCCCGTAAGTCCCTAACGTCCCAGACGTCTCAGATGTCCCATATATCTTATATGTCCCTAATGTCCCAGGCATCCCAGATGTCCCATATGTCTTATATGTCCCTAACGTCCTAGGCGTCCTAAAAGTCCCATATGTCCTTAACGTCCCAGACGTGCCAGACGTCCTAGATGTCCCATATGTCCTTAGCGTCCTAGATATCCCGGATGTCCCATATGTCCCTAACGTCCCAGACGTCCCAGATGTCCCATATGTCCCATATGTCCCTAATGTCCCAGACGTCCCAGCTGTCCCGTATGACCCTAACGTCCCAGACGTCCTAGACGTCCTAGATGTCCCATATGTCCCTAACGTCCCAGACGTCCTAGATGTCTTATATGTCCCTAACGTCCCAGACGTCCCAGACGTCCTAGATGTCCCATATGTCCTTAACGTCCCAGACGTCTCAGATGTCCCATATGTCCCTAACGTCCCAGACGTCCCAGATGTCCTATATGTCCTTAAAGTCCCAGACGTCCCAGACGTCCTAGATGTTCCATATGTCCTTAACGTCCTAGACGTCCCAGATGTCTCATATGGCCCTAACGTCCCAGACGTCCTATATGTCCCATATGTCCTTAACGTCCCAGACGTCCCAGCCGTCCTAGATGTCCCATATGTCCTTAACGTCCCAGACGTCCCATATGCCCCATATGTCCCTAACGTCCCAACGTCCCATATGTTTCATATGTCCCATATGTCCCTAATGTCTCAAGCGTCCCAGATGTCCCATATGTCCCATATGGCCCTAATGTCCCATTCGTCCAGAATGTACCATATGTCCTTAACGTCCCAGACGTCCCAGCTGTCCCGTATGTCCCTAACGTCCCAGACGTCCCAAACGTCCCATATGTCCCATATGTCCCTAATGTCCCAGGCGTCCCAGACGTCCCAGATGTCCCATATGTCCCTAACGTCCCAGACGTCCCAGACGTCCCAGACGTCTTAGATGTCCCATATGTCCCTAACGTCCCAGACGTCCTAGATGTCCTATATGTCCCTAACGTCCCAGACGTCCCAGATGTCCCATATGTCCCATATGTCCCTAAGCTCCTAGGCGTCCCAGTTGTCCCAGATGTCCCATATGTCCCTAACGTCCCAGACGTCCCAGATGTCCCAGATGTCCTAGATGTCCCATATGTCCCTAACGTCCCAGACGACCTAGATGTCCTATATGTCCCTAACGTCCCAGACGTCCCAGATGTCCCATATGTCCCATATGTCCCTAATGTCCCATATGTCCCATATGTCACTAATGTCCCAGGCGTCCTAAATGTCCCATATGTCTTTAACGCCCCAGACGTTCTAGATGTAGCATATGTCCTTAACGTCCCAGACGTCCGAGATGTCCCATATGTCCCATATGTCCCTAATGTCCCAGGCGCACTAAATGTCCCAAATATCCTTAATGCCCCAAACGTCCTAGATGTCCTAGATGTCCCATGTGTCCTTAACGTCCCAGACGTCCCAGATGTCCCATATGTCCCTAACGTCCCAGACTTCCCAGATGCCCCATATGTCCTATATGTCCCTAATGTTCCAGGCGTCCCAGATGTTCCATATATCCCATATGTCCCTAATGTCCCAGGCGTCCTAAATGTCCCATATGTCCTTAACGTCCTAGACGTCCCAGATGTCCCATATGTCCCTAACGTCCCAGACGTCCCAGATGTCCCATATGTCCTATATGGCCCTAATGTCCCAGGCGTCCTAGATGTTCCATATGTCCCTAACGTCCCAAACGTCCTAAATGTCCCATATGTCCCTAACGTCGCAGACGTCCCAGTTATCCCGTAAGTCCCTAACGTCCCAGACGTCCCAGACGTCCTAGATGTCCCATATGTTCCTAACGTCCCAGATCGTCCTAGATGTACCGTATGTCCGTAACGTACCAGACGTCTCAGATGTCCCATATGTCCCATATGTCCTTAAGGTCCCAGGCGTCCTAAATGTCTCATATGTCCTTAACGTCCCAGACGTCCCAGACGTCCTAGATGTTCCATATGTCCTTAACGTCCCAGACGTCCCAGATGTCTTATATGTCCCTAACGTTCCAGACGTCACAGATGTCCCATATGTCCTATATGTCCCTAATGTCCCAGGCGGCTTAGATGTCCCATATGTCTTATATGTCCCTAATGTCCCAGGCGTCCTAAATGTCCCATATGTCCTTAACATCCTAGATATCCCGGATGTCCCATATGTCCCTAATGTCCCAGACGTCCCAGATGTCCCATATGTCCCATATGTCCCATATGTCCCTAATGTCCCAGGCGTCCTAGATGTTCCATATGTCCATAACGTCCCAGACGTCCTAGATGTCCTATATGTCCCTAACGTCCCAGACGTCCCAGACGTCCTAGATGTCCCATATGTCCTTAACGTCCCAGACGTCTCAGATGTCCCATATGTCTCTAACGTCCCAGACGTCCCAGATGTCCCATATGTCCTTAACGTCCCAGACGTCGCAGACGTCCCAGATGTCCCATATGTACTTAACGTCCTAGACGTCCCAGATGTCTCATATGTCCCTAACGTCACAGACGTCCTAGATGTCCCATATGTCCTTAACGTCCCAGACGTCCCAGCCGTCCTAGATGTCCCATATGTCCTTAACGTCCCAGACGTCCCAGATGTCCCACATGTCCCTAACGTCCCAACGTCCCAGATGTTTCATATGTCCCATATGTCCCTAATGTCTCAGGCGTCCCAGATGTCCCATATGTCCCATATGTCCCTAATGTCCCATTCGTCCTAAATGTACCATATGTCCTTAACGTCCCAGACGTCCCAGACGTCCCAGATGTCCCATATGTCCTTAACGTCCCAGACGTCCCAGATGTCCCATATGTCCCATATGTCCCATATGTCTCTAATGTCCCAGGCCTCCTAGATGTTCCATATGTCCCTAACGTCCAAGACGTCCAAAATGTTCCATATGTCCCTAACGTTCCAGACGTCTCAGCTGTCCCGTATGTCCCTAACGCCCCGGACGTCCCAGACGTACTAGTGTCCCATATGTCCCTAACGTCTTTGACGTCCTAGATGTCCTATATGTCCCTAGCGTCCCAGACGTCCCAGACGTCCCATCTGTCCTTAATGTCCCAGGCGTCCCAGATGTCCCATCTGTCCTTAATGTCCCAGGCGTCCCAGATGTCCCATATGTCCTAAATGACCCAGGCGTCCTAAGTGTCCCATATGTCCTTAACTTCCCAGACGTCCCAGATGTCCCATATGTCCCTAACGTCCCAGACGTCCCAGATGTCCCATATGTCTAATATGTCCCTAACGTCCCAGGCGTCCTAAATGTCCCATATGTCCTTAACGTCCCAGACGTCCCAGATGTCCCATATGTCCCTAACGTCCCAGACGTCCCAGATGCCCCATATGTCCCATATGTCCCTAACGTCCCAGACGTCCCAGATGTCCCATATGTCCCTAACGTCCCAGACGTCCCAGATGTCCCATATGTCTAATATGTCCCTAACGTCCCAGGCGTCCTAAATGTCCCATATGTCCTTAACGTCCCAGACGTCCCAGATGTCCCATCTGTCCTTAATGTCCCAGGCGTCCCAGATGTCCCATATGTTCCATATGTCCTTAATGACCCAGGCGTCCTAAGTGTCCCATATGTCCTTAACTTCTCAGACGTCCCAGACGTCCTAGATGTCCCATATGTCTCTAACGTCCCAGACGTCCCAGACGTCCTAGAAGTCCCATATGTCCCTAACGTCCCAGATCGTCCTAGATGTCCCATATGTCCGTAACGTCCCAGACGTCTCAGATGTCCCATATGTCCCATATGTCCCTAAGGTCCCAGGCGTCCTAAATGACCCGTATGTCCTTAACGTCCCAGACGTCCCAGACGTCCTAGATGTCCCACATGTCCTTAACTTCCCAGACGTCCCAGATGTCCCATATGTCCCTAACGTCCCAGACGTCCCAGATGTCCCATACGTCCCATATGTCCCTAATGTCCCAGGTGTCCCAGATGTCCCTTATGTCTTATATGTCCCTAATGTCCCAGGCGTCCTAAATGTCCCATATGTCCTTAACGTCCCAGACGTCCCAGAGGTCCTAGATGTTCCATATGTCCTTAACATCCTAGATATCCCGGATGTCCCATATGTCCCTAACGTCCCAGAAGTCCCAGATGTCCCATATGTCCCTAATGTCCCAGGCGTCCTAGATGTTCCATATGTCCCTAACGTCCCAGACGTCCTAGATGTCCCATATGTCTTTAACGTCCTAGATATCCCGGATGTCCCATATGTCCCTCACGTCTCAGACGTCCCAGATGTCCCATATGTCCCATACGTCCCTAACTTCCCAGATCGTCCTAGATGTCCCATATGTCCGTAACGTCCCAGACGTCTCAGATGTCCCATATGTCCCATATGTCAATAAGGTCCCAGGCGTCCTACATGTCCCATATGACCTTAACGTCCCAGACGTCCCAGACGTCCTAGATGTCCTATATGTCCTTAACGTCCCAGACGTCCCAGATGTCCCGTAAGTCCCTAACGTCCCAGACGTCTCAGATGTCCCATATATCTTATATGTCCCTAATGTCCCAGGCATCCCAGATGTCCCATATGTCTTATATGTCCCTAACGTCCTAGGCGTCCTAAAAGTCCCATATGTCCTTAACGTCCCAGACGTGCCAGACGTCCTAGATGTCCCATATGTCCTTAGCGTCCTAGATATCCCGGATGTCCCATATGTCCCTAACGTCCCAGACGTCCCAGATGTCCCATATGTCCCATATGTCCCTAATGTCCCAGACGTCCCAGCTGTCCCGTATGACCCTAACGTCCCAGACGTCCTAGACGTCCTAGATGTCCCATATGTCCCTAACGTCCCAGACGTCCTAGATGTCTTATATGTCCCTAACGTCCCAGACGTCCCAGACGTCCTAGATGTCCCATATGTCCTTAACGTCCCAGACGTCTCAGATGTCCCATATGTCCCTAACGTCCCAGACGTCCCAGATGTCCTATATGTCCTTAAAGTCCCAGACGTCCCAGACGTCCTAGATGTTCCATATGTCCTTAACGTCCTAGACGTCCCAGATGTCTCATATGGCCCTAACGTCCCAGACGTCCTATATGTCCCATATGTCCTTAACGTCCCAGACGTCCCAGCCGTCCTAGATGTCCCATATGTCCTTAACGTCCCAGACGTCCCATATGCCCCATATGTCCCTAACGTCCCAACGTCCCATATGTTTCATATGTCCCATATGTCCCTAATGTCTCAAGCGTCCCAGATGTCCCATATGTCCCATATGGCCCTAATGTCCCATTCGTCCAGAATGTACCATATGTCCTTAACGTCCCAGACGTCCCAGACGTCCTAGATGTCCCATATGTCCTTAACGTCCCAGACGTCCCAGATGTCTCATATGACCATAACGTCCCAGACGTCCCAGATGTCCCATATGTCCCTAACGTCCAAGACGTCCTAAATGTCCCATATGTCCCTAACGTTCGAGACGTCCCAGCTGTCCCGTATGTCCCTAACGTCCCGGACGTCCTAGTGTCCCATATGTCCCTAACGTCTTATTCGTCCTAGATGTCCTATATGTCCCTAACGTCCCAGACGTCCCAGACGTCCCATCTGTCCTTAATGTCTCAGGCGTCCCAGAAGTCCCATCTGTCTTTAATGTCCCAGGCGTCCCAGCTGTCCCATATGTCCCATATGTCCTTAATGACCCAGGCGTCCTAAGTGTCCCATATGTCCTTAACTTCCCAGACGTCCCAGACGTAATAGATGTCCCATATGTCCTTAACGTCCCAGACGTCCCAGATGTCCCATATGTCCCATATGTCCCTAACGTCCCAGGCGTCCTAAAAGTCTCATATGTCCTTAACGTCCCAGACGTCCCAGATGTCCCATATGTCCCTAAGGTCCCAGACGTCCCAGTTGTCACATATGTCCCATAATAATAATAATAATAATAATAATAATGTTTATTTTACCACGTTATATATATACATATATTTGTAGCAAGTCGAAATAATGAATATATTGAATATTTTATAAATATATGCAATTACATAAATGGTGTATCCATATACTCTTTAGTTGAATAAAAACATAACTGTAATAGATGCCGCTTTACATTAGTCTTAAAACTACTTAATGACATAGATTTTATACGCTGTGGAATATGATTGTACAGGTTCAAATTGTAAGAATTTTTAATAGATTTGGTCAGTCTAAATCGTGGATTGCGTAAAGCATTATTAGTTCTCGTGAAATAATTGTGATAATCACGATTAGTAGAGAACGTATCTATGTTTTTTTGTATTTCACACAGAGTGACATATATAAATAAACACGGTAGAGACATAATACCCAGGTTAATGAACAGTGGACGACAATGGTCCCTACTACCAACGTTAGCTAAAATTCTAACAGCTTGTTTCTGTTGACGAAAGATACGTAAAGCGTGAGAAGAATTTCCCCATAAAATCAAAGCGTAAGAAATATTTGAGTGAAATAGAGAAAAATAAGTTACTCTTAGCAATTCTGATGTAACTAACTGTTTTAAATTGCGCAGCAAAAATATGACACTGGAAAGTTTCGCACTAAGATGTTGAACATGGTAAGACCAGTTTAAAGAGTCATCTAACACTACTCCTAGCAATTTAACCGAATCTCCTTTGATGGTATTTGTGGGGGAGAAGATAAGTTTCTGGGTTTTGTCTTGATTGAGCTTGAGTTGGTTTGTACAAAACCATTTTTCTGCATGCTTCTCACACTCAATAGAAAGTTGATGCAAAGTATTTAAGTTTTTTGTGGACGACAAGAGAGTAGTGTCATCAGCAAAAAATAAGCAATTCCTGGGGGTCATATGATGGTATAAATCATTAATATAGATGATAAATAGAATGGGACCTAATACGGAGCCCTGAGGTACCCCACAAACCACAGGTTTAAGCTCAGAATTAATATTGTTGATATTTACACATTGGTTTCTATTTTCAAGGTAAGATTGAAATAGCGCTAGTGAAGAATTTTTTATGCCATAAAAAGCTAGTTTACCTATGAGAATATCATGAGATACGCAGTCGAACGCTTTAGAGAGGTCACACAGCGTGATAGCTGTGTGTTTGCCCTCTTCGAGACTCCCGACTACGTCACCAACCACCTTCAAAACAGCCTGGGTCGTGCTCCTACTGCCACGAAAGCCAAACTGGCACGAATTAAAAAGAGAATTGCTTTCAAAATATTGAATTAGTCTCGACTTTAAAATAATTTCAAAAACCTTAGCAAATGTTGGAATTATTGAAATAGGACGATAATTGTCAGTGTCAGAAGTGTCCCCTTTTTTATGAAGGGGGAGAACTTTCGTTACCTTGAAACTGTCGGGAAAAATTCCTGTTAAAATACATGAATTGAAAAGTACTGATAAAGGAAATGAAATTAAATCCGCAACCTCTTTGACAATTTTACTGTTCAGATCATAGTAATCAAAACAACTAGAGTTCTTTAAAGATTTGATTGCGATAAAAACCTCTTCAGGTGATACCATTTCAACATTAAATGAGCATGCAGGGAGTGGAACAGCTTCAAGCAAATTAATAGCGCTACGATCCGATTTTGGTAAGGAAGCAATTAGGTTGCTGGCTATTGTTACAAAATAATTATTAAAATCGTCTGCAGAGATATTGGTATCCAGATTATTCGACCGCTTAGTACTATTCCTTTCAGCGTTAATTAAATTCCAGCATAGTTTTTGCTTATTATCACCACTGACAATGTAACTACTGTAAGCAGCTTTCTTTTGAATTTTTATTTCATCTTTATATTGTTTGCGTAAAGTATTGTAAGTGCGCAAAACATTTGGGTCTTTACTTTCATTATAAATTAATTTCACACATGATAAAGTGTTTCTTAAGTTTCTAAGCGTATCGTTAAACCAGCTAACAAGAGCTTTATTACCATTAGTACATTTTCTTAGTGGAAAATGACTATGTACAAGAGATTTAAAAGTATTTACCAAAAATTCGGATAAATAGTTTACATCGTACCTTGGGTTACAAAAATTTTTCCAATGAATCTCAGATATAGAGCTTCTAAATTTGAATAAACCATGTTTAGTTATCTTTCTCCTATAGATTGGTTTGGATACATCTTTTTGTCCCGCAGTACTACTGTTTACAGTCATTTCAAAATGTATTCCTGAATGGTCCGAAAGATTAGCATCGAGTACTTTTGATTTAAAATTAGCAGCAACCTCGTTAATAAACAAATTATCAAGACAATTTTGCAGCCTAGTGGGTTCTGAAATTGTTTGTATACAAGCATATGACTTTAACAAATCACAAATAGAATTACAATAACCATCATTAGTTGCAAATCTGACATTAAAATCTCCACATACAATTACAATCTTTTTTAAACTTATCTTCCGTAACACAGCGTCAAGTAATTTTAAAAATACATTAATATCCCCACTAGGAGACCTATAAACATTAATTAATACTAAATTTAATTTAGCACAGTAAGCAGCCGCCACCTCAAAATTAAATTCAACTGATTCATTGTTGATTTCCGTTAGAGGCACAAATTGTAATGATGGTTTGGCCAGAATTGCCACCCCCCCGTGCCGGTGGACGGATCTACAGAATTTGGAAACTACCTTCATACCACCAATAGTTACTAACTGTAATTCACTATCAATCAGCCACTGTTCACTAACACAAAGAACATCATAAACCACTTTGTTGGCTAACAAGAAAATCTCAACTTCATTAAGTTTGTTTCTTAAACATTGAATGTTGGTGTAAAACATCTTGAAATCTTGAATTACTGATAGTCTATCACCAATATTTGTAGAACTACTCACCATCGGAACAAAGTTTTTTACTACTTTATTAGTGCTGCTGGTTTTGACCGGTGAAAAAACCGATTCACACAGTAACCGGATGGCCACGCTGATGGATCCAAACCTGCCGATAAATTGTTTTCGTTTATAGTAACTTTGAACGAAGCGTATAAAAGTGGGTACTTTGAGTTTAACTTTTCACAAACAACTTCCGGAAACGTGGGTTTTAAAAACTCCGTTAGTTCTTCTACTGTAGTCTTAGGGTGCGCCTTAACGTCCTTAACGTCCCAGGTGTCCTAAATTTCCCATATGTCCTTAACTTTCCAGACGTCCCAGACGTCCTAGATGTCCCATATGTCCTTAACGTCCCAGACGTCCCAGATGTCCCATATGTCCCTAACGTCCCAGACGTCCCAGATGTCCCATATGTCCCATATGTCCTTAACGTCCCAGGCGTCCTAAATGTCCCATATGTCCTTAACGTCCCAGACGTCCCAGTTGTCCCAAATGTCCCTAACGTCTTAGACGTCCCAGATGTTCCATATGTCCCTAACGTCCCAGACGTCCTAATTGTCCCATATGTCCCTAACGTCTCAGACGTCTCAGACGTACTAGATGTCCCATATGTCCTTAGCGTCCCAGACGTCCCAGATGTCCCATATGTCCCTAACGTCGCAGACGTCCCAGATGTCCCATATGTCCCATATGTCCCTAATGTCCCAGGCGTCCTATATGTCCCATATGTCCCTAACGTCCCAGACGTCCCAGACGTCCTAGATGTCCCATATGTCCTTAACGTCCCTAACGTCCCAGATGTCTCATATGTTCCAAAACGTCCCAGATGTCAGAAATGTCCCATATGTCCCATATGTCGCTAATGTCCCAGGCGTCCCAGATGTCCCATATGTCCCATATGTCCGTAATATCCCAGGCGTCCTAAATGTCCCATATGTCTTTAAAGTCCCAGACGTCTTAGATGTCCCATATGTCCTTAACGTCCCAGACGTCCCAGATGTTCCATATGTCCCTAACGCCCCAGACGTCTCAGATGTCCCATATGTCCCATAGGTCCCTAACGTCCCAGACGTCCTAAATGTCCTATATGTCCCTAACGTCCAAGACGTCCCAGCTGTCCCGTATGTCCCTAACGTCCCAGACGTCTCAGACGTCTTAGATGTCCCATATGTTTTTAACGTCCCAGACGTCTTAGATAGCTTATATGTCCCTAACGTCCCAGACGTCCTAAATGTCCCATATGTCCCATATGTCCTTAGTGTCCCAGGCGTCCCAGATGTCCCATATGTCCCTAACGTCCCAGACGTCCTAAATGTCCCATATGTTCCTAACGTCCCAGACGTCCTAACTGTCCCGTATGTCCCTAACGTCCCAGACGTCCCAGACGTCCTAGATGTCCCATATGTCCTTAACGTCCCAAACGTCCCAGATGTCCCATATGTCCTTAACGTCCCAGACGTCCCAGATGTCCCATATGTCCCATATGTCCCTAATGTCCCAGGCTTCCTAAATGTCCCATATGTCTTTAACGTCCCAGACGTCCCAGACGTCCTAGATGTCCCATATGTCCTTAACGTCCCAGACGTCCCAGACGTCCTAGATGTCCCATATGTCCCTAACGTCCCAGACGTCCCAGACGTCCTAGATGTCTCATATGTCCTTAACGTCCCAGACGTCCCAGACGTCCTAGATGTCTCATATGACCATAACGTCCCAGACGTCCTAGATGTCCCATATGTCCTTAACGTCCCAGACGTCCCAGACGTCCTAGATGTTCCATATGTCTTTAACGTCCCAGACGTCCCAGACGTCCTAGATGTCTCATATGACCATAACATCCCAGACGTCCTAGATGTCCCATATGTCTTTAACGTCCCAGACGTCCCAGCCGTCCTAGATGTCCCATATGTCCTTAACGTCCCAGACGTCCTAGATGTCTCATATGACCATAACGTCCAGACGTCCTAGATGTCCCATATGTCCTTAACGTCCCAGACGTCCCAGCCGTCCTAGATGTCCCATATGTCCTTAACGTCCCAGACGTCCCAGATGTCCCATATGTCCCATATGTCCTTAACGTCCCAGGCGTCCTAAATGTCCCATATGTCCTTAACGTCCCAGACGTCCCAGTTGTCCCAAATGTCCCTAACGTCTTAGACGTCCCAGATGTTCCATATGTCCCTAACGTCCCAGACGTCCTAATTGTCCCATATGTCCCTAACGTCTCAGACGTCTCAGACGTACTAGATGTCCCATATGTCCTTAGCGTCCCAGACGTCCCAGATGTCCCAAATGTCCCTAACGTCGCAGACGTCCCAGATGTCCCATATGTCCCATATGTCCCTAATGTCCCAGGCGTCCTATATGTCCCATATGTCCCTAACGTCCCAGACGTCCCAGACGTCCTAGATGTCCCATATGTCCTTAACGTCCCTAACGTCCCAGAGGTCTCATATGTTCCAAAACGTCCCAGATGTCAGAAATGTCCCATATGTCCCATATGTCGCTAATGTCCCAGGCGTCCCAAATGTCCCATATGTCCCATATGTCCGTAATATCCCAGGCGTCCTAAATGTCCCATATGTCTTTAACGTCCCAGACGTCTTAGATGTCCCATATGTCCTTAACGTCCCAGACGTCCCAGATGTTCCATATGTCCCTAACGCCCCAGACGTCTCAGATGTCCCATATGTCCCATAGGTCCCTAACGTCCCAGACGTCCTAAATGTCCTATATGTCCCTAACGTCCAAGACGTCCCAGCTGTCCCGTATGTCCCTAACGTCCCAGACGTCTCAGACGTCTTAGATGTCCCATATGTTTTTAACGTCCCAGACGTCTTAGATAGCTTATATGTCCCTAACGTCCCAGATGTCCCATATGTCCCATATGTCCTTAGTGTCCCAGGCATCCCAGATGTCCCATATGTCCCTAACGTCCCAGACGTCCTAAATGTCCCATATGTTCCTAACGTCCCAGACGTCCTAACTCTCCCGTATGTCCCTAACGTCCCAGACGTCCCAGACGTCCTAGATGTCCCATATGTCCTTAACGTCCCAGACGTCCCAGACGTAATAGATGTCCCATATGTCCTTAACGTCCCAGACGTCCCAGATGTCCCATATG
Organism: Agriotes lineatus; assembly: GCA_940337035.1. Classification (NCBI taxonomy): domain Eukaryota; kingdom Metazoa; phylum Arthropoda; class Insecta; order Coleoptera; family Elateridae; genus Agriotes; species Agriotes lineatus. The sequence continues at coordinate 32,844 of CALNHX010006415.1, read as the reverse complement.
TCCCATATGTCCTTAATGACCCAGGCGTCCTAAGTGTCCCATATGTCCTTAACTTCCCAGACGTCCCAGACGTAATAGATGTCCCATATGTCCTTAACGTCCCAGACGTCCCAGACGTCCTAGATGTCCCATATGTCCTTAACGTCCCAGACGTCCCAGATGTCTCATATGACCATAACGTCCCAGACGTCCCAGATGTCCCATATGTCCCTAACGTCCAAGACGTCCTAAATGTCCCATATGTCCCTAACGTTCGAGACGTCCCAGCTGTCCCGTATGTCCCTAACGTCCCGGACGTCCCAGACGTCCTAGTGTCCCATATGTCCCTAACGTCTTATTCGTCCTAGATGTCCTATATGTCCCTAACGTCCCAGACGTCCCAGACGTCCCATCTGTCCTTAATGTCTCAGGCGTCCCAGAAGTCCCATCTGTCTTTAATGTCCCAGGCGTCCCAGCTGTCCCATATGTCCCATATGTCCTTAATGACCCAGGCGTCCTAAGTGTCCCATATGTCCTTAACTTCCCAGACGTCCCAGACGTAATAGATGTCCCATATGTCCTTAACGTCCCAGACGTCCCAGATGTCCCATATGTCCCATATGTCCCTAACGTCCCAGGCGTCCTAAAAGTCTCATATGTCCTTAACGTCCCAGACGTCCCAGATGTCCCATATGTCCCTAAGGTCCCAGACGTCCCAGTTGTCACATATGTCCCATAATAATAATAATAATAATAATAATAATGTTTATTTTACCACGTTATATATATACATATATTTGTAGCAAGTCGAAATAATGAATATATTGAATATTTTATAAATATATGCAATTACATAAATGGTGTATCCATATACTCTTTAGTTGAATAAAAACATAACTGTAATAGATGCCGCTTTACATTAGTCTTAAAACTACTTAATGACATAGATTTTATACGCTGTGGAATATGATTGTACAGGTTCAAATTGTAAGAATTTTTAATAGATTTGGTCAGTCTAAATCGTGGATTGCGTAAAGCATTATTAGTTCTCGTGAAATAATTGTGATAATCACGATTAGTAGAGAACGTATCTATGTTTTTTTGTATTTCACACAGAGTGACATATATAAATAAACACGGTAGAGACATAATACCCAGGTTAATGAACAGTGGACGACAATGGTCCCTACTACCAACGTTAGCTAAAATTCTAACAGCTTGTTTCTGTTGACGAAAGATACGTAAAGCGTGAGAAGAATTTCCCCATAAAATCAAAGCGTAAGAAATATTTGAGTGAAATAGAGAAAAATAAGTTACTCTTAGCAATTCTGATGTAACTAACTGTTTTAAATTGCGCAGCAAAAATATGACACTGGAAAGTTTCGCACTAAGATGTTGAACATGGTAAGACCAGTTTAAAGAGTCATCTAACACTACTCCTAGCAATTTAACCGAATCTCCTTTGATGGTATTTGTGGGGGAGAAGATAAGTTTCTGGGTTTTGTCTTGATTGAGCTTGAGTTGGTTTGTACAAAACCATTTTTCTGCATGCTTCTCACACTCAATAGAAAGTTGATGCAAAGTATTTAAGTTTTTTGTGGACGACAAGAGAGTAGTGTCATCAGCAAAAAATAAGCAATTCCTGGGGGTCATATGATGGTATAAATCATTAATATAGATGATAAATAGAATGGGACCTAATACGGAGCCCTGAGGTACCCCACAAACCACAGGTTTAAGCTCAGAATTAATATTGTTGATATTTACACATTGGTTTCTATTTTCAAGGTAAGATTGAAATAGCGCTAGTGAAGAATTTTTTATGCCATAAAAAGCTAGTTTACCTATGAGAATATCATGAGATACGCAGTCGAACGCTTTAGAGAGGTCACACAGCGTGATAGCTGTGTGTTTGCCCTCTTCGAGACTCCCGACTACGTCACCAACCACCTTCAAAACAGCCTGGGTCGTGCTCCTACTGCCACGAAAGCCAAACTGGCACGAATTAAAAAGAGAATTGCTTTCAAAATATTGAATTAGTCTCGACTTTAAAATAATTTCAAAAACCTTAGCAAATGTTGGAATTATTGAAATAGGACGATAATTGTCAGTGTCAGAAGTGTCCCCTTTTTTATGAAGGGGGAGAACTTTCGTTACCTTGAAACTGTCGGGAAAAATTCCTGTTAAAATACATGAATTGAAAAGTACTGATAAAGGAAATGAAATTAAATCCGCAACCTCTTTGACAATTTTACTGTTCAGATCATAGTAATCAAAACAACTAGAGTTCTTTAAAGATTTGATTGCGATAAAAACCTCTTCAGGTGATACCATTTCAACATTAAATGAGCATGCAGGGAGTGGAACAGCTTCAAGCAAATTAATAGCGCTACGATCCGATTTTGGTAAGGAAGCAATTAGGTTGCTGGCTATTGTTACAAAATAATTATTAAAATCGTCTGCAGAGATATTGGTATCCAGATTATTCGACCGCTTAGTACTATTCCTTTCAGCGTTAATTAAATTCCAGCATAGTTTTTGCTTATTATCACCACTGACAATGTAACTACTGTAAGCAGCTTTCTTTTGAATTTTTATTTCATCTTTATATTGTTTGCGTAAAGTATTGTAAGTGCGCAAAACATTTGGGTCTTTACTTTCATTATAAATTAATTTCACACATGATAAAGTGTTTCTTAAGTTTCTAAGCGTATCGTTAAACCAGCTAACAAGAGCTTTATTACCATTAGTACATTTTCTTAGTGGAAAATGACTATGTACAAGAGATTTAAAAGTATTTACCAAAAATTCGGATAAATAGTTTACATCGTACCTTGGGTTACAAAAATTTTTCCAATGAATCTCAGATATAGAGCTTCTAAATTTGAATAAACCATGTTTAGTTATCTTTCTCCTATAGATTGGTTTGGATACATCTTTTTGTCCCGCAGTACTACTGTTTACAGTCATTTCAAAATGTATTCCTGAATGGTCCGAAAGATTAGCATCGAGTACTTTTGATTTAAAATTAGCAGCAACCTCGTTAATAAACAAATTATCAAGACAATTTTGCAGCCTAGTGGGTTCTGAAATTGTTTGTATACAAGCATATGACTTTAACAAATCACAAATAGAATTACAATAACCATCATTAGTTGCAAATCTGACATTAAAATCTCCACATACAATTACAATCTTTTTTAAACTTATCTTCCGTAACACAGCGTCAAGTAATTTTAAAAATACATTAATATCCCCACTAGGAGACCTATAAACATTAATTAATACTAAATTTAATTTAGCACAGTAAGCAGCCGCCACCTCAAAATTAAATTCAACTGATTCATTGTTGATTTCCGTTAGAGGCACAAATTGTAATGATGGTTTGGCCAGAATTGCCACCCCCCCGTGCCGGTGGACGGATCTACAGAATTTGGAAACTACCTTCATACCACCAATAGTTACTAACTGTAATTCACTATCAATCAGCCACTGTTCACTAACACAAAGAACATCATAAACCACTTTGTTGGCTAACAAGAAAATCTCAACTTCATTAAGTTTGTTTCTTAAACATTGAATGTTGGTGTAAAACATCTTGAAATCTTGAATTACTGATAGTCTATCACCAATATTTGTAGAACTACTCACCATCGGAACAAAGTTTTTTACTACTTTATTAGTGCTGCTGGTTTTGACCGGTGAAAAAACCGATTCACACAGTAACCGGATGGCCACGCTGATGGATCCAAACCTGCCGATAAATTGTTTTCGTTTATAGTAACTTTGAACGAAGCGTATAAAAGTGGGTACTTTGAGTTTAACTTTTCACAAACAACTTCCGGAAACGTGGGTTTTAAAAACTCCGTTAGTTCTTCTACTGTAGTCTTAGGGTGCGCCTTAACGTCCTTAACGTCCCAGGTGTCCTAAATTTCCCATATGTCCTTAACTTTCCAGACGTCCCAGACGTCCTAGATGTCCCATATGTCCTTAACGTCCCAGACGTCCCAGATGTCCCATATGTCCCTAACGTCCCAGACGTCCCAGATGTCCCATATGTCCCATATGTCCTTAACGTCCCAGGCGTCCTAAATGTCCCATATGTCCTTAACGTCCCAGACGTCCCAGTTGTCCCAAATGTCCCTAACGTCTTAGACGTCCCAGATGTTCCATATGTCCCTAACGTCCCAGACGTCCTAATTGTCCCATATGTCCCTAACGTCTCAGACGTCTCAGACGTACTAGATGTCCCATATGTCCTTAGCGTCCCAGACGTCCCAGATGTCCCATATGTCCCTAACGTCGCAGACGTCCCAGATGTCCCATATGTCCCATATGTCCCTAATGTCCCAGGCGTCCTATATGTCCCATATGTCCCTAACGTCCCAGACGTCCCAGACGTCCTAGATGTCCCATATGTCCTTAACGTCCCTAACGTCCCAGATGTCTCATATGTTCCAAAACGTCCCAGATGTCAGAAATGTCCCATATGTCCCATATGTCGCTAATGTCCCAGGCGTCCCAGATGTCCCATATGTCCCATATGTCCGTAATATCCCAGGCGTCCTAAATGTCCCATATGTCTTTAAAGTCCCAGACGTCTTAGATGTCCCATATGTCCTTAACGTCCCAGACGTCCCAGATGTTCCATATGTCCCTAACGCCCCAGACGTCTCAGATGTCCCATATGTCCCATAGGTCCCTAACGTCCCAGACGTCCTAAATGTCCTATATGTCCCTAACGTCCAAGACGTCCCAGCTGTCCCGTATGTCCCTAACGTCCCAGACGTCTCAGACGTCTTAGATGTCCCATATGTTTTTAACGTCCCAGACGTCTTAGATAGCTTATATGTCCCTAACGTCCCAGACGTCCTAAATGTCCCATATGTCCCATATGTCCTTAGTGTCCCAGGCGTCCCAGATGACCCATATGTCCCTAACGTCCCAGACGTCCTAAATGTCCCATATGTTCCTAACGTCCCAGACGTCCTAACTGTCCCGTATGTCCCTAACGTCCCAGACGTCCCAGACGTCCTAGATGTCCCATATGTCCTTAACGTCCCAAACGTCCCAGATGTCCCATATGTCCTTAACGTCCCAGACGTCCCAGATGTCCCATATGTCCCATATGTCCCTAATGTCCCAGGCTTCCTAAATGTCCCATATGTCTTTAACGTCCCAGACGTCCCAGACGTCCTAGATGTCCCATATGTCCTTAACGTCCCAGACGTCCCAGACGTCCTAGATGTCCCATATGTCCCTAACGTCCCAGACGTCCCAGACGTCCTAGATGTCTCATATGTCCTTAACGTCCCAGACGTCCCAGACGTCCTAGATGTCTCATATGACCATAACGTCCCAGACGTCCTAGATGTCCCATATGTCCTTAACGTCCCAGACGTCCCAGACGTCCTAGATGTTCCATATGTCTTTAACGTCCCAGACGTCCCAGACGTCCTAGATGTCTCATATGACCATAACATCCCAGACGTCCTAGATGTCCCATATGTCTTTAACGTCCCAGACGTCCCAGCCGTCCTAGATGTCCCATATGTCCTTAACGTCCCAGACGTCCTAGATGTCTCATATGACCATAACGTCCAGACGTCCTAGATGTCCCATATGTCCTTAACGTCCCAGACGTCCCAGCCGTCCTAGATGTCCCATATGTCCTTAACGTCCCAGACGTCCCAGATGTCCCATATGTCCCATATGTCCTTAACGTCCCAGGCGTCCTAAATGTCCCATATGTCCTTAACGTCCCAGACGTCCCAGTTGTCCCAAATGTCCCTAACGTCTTAGACGTCCCAGATGTTCCATATGTCCCTAACGTCCCAGACGTCCTAATTGTCCCATATGTCCCTAACGTCTCAGACGTCTCAGACGTACTAGATGTCCCATATGTCCTTAGCGTCCCAGACGTCCCAGATGTCCCAAATGTCCCTAACGTCGCAGACGTCCCAGATGTCCCATATGTCCCATATGTCCCTAATGTCCCAGGCGTCCTATATGTCCCATATGTCCCTAACGTCCCAGACGTCCCAGACGTCCTAGATGTCCCATATGTCCTTAACGTCCCTAACGTCCCAGAGGTCTCATATGTTCCAAAACGTCCCAGATGTCAGAAATGTCCCATATGTCCCATATGTCGCTAATGTCCCAGGCGTCCCAAATGTCCCATATGTCCCATATGTCCGTAATATCCCAGGCGTCCTAAATGTCCCATATGTCTTTAACGTCCCAGACGTCTTAGATGTCCCATATGTCCTTAACGTCCCAGACGTCCCAGATGTTCCATATGTCCCTAACGCCCCAGACGTCTCAGATGTCCCATATGTCCCATAGGTCCCTAACGTCCCAGACGTCCTAAATGTCCTATATGTCCCTAACGTCCAAGACGTCCCAGCTGTCCCGTATGTCCCTAACGTCCCAGACGTCTCAGACGTCTTAGATGTCCCATATGTTTTTAACGTCCCAGACGTCTTAGATAGCTTATATGTCCCTAACGTCCCAGATGTCCCATATGTCCCATATGTCCTTAGTGTCCCAGGCATCCCAGATGTCCCATATGTCCCTAACGTCCCAGACGTCCTAAATGTCCCATATGTTCCTAACGTCCCAGACGTCCTAACTCTCCCGTATGTCCCTAACGTCCCAGACGTCCCAGACGTCCTAGATGTCCCATATGTCCTTAACGTCCCAAACGTCCCAGATGTCCCATATGTCCTTAACGTCCCAGACGTCCCAGATGTCCCATATGTCCCATATGTCCCTAATGTCCCAGGCTTCCTAAATGTCCCATATGTCTTTAACGTCCCAGACGTCCCAGACGTCCTAGATGTCCCATATGTCCTTAACGTCCCAGACGTCCCAGATGTCCTAGATGTCCCATATGTCCCTAACGTCCCAGACGTCCCAGACGTCCTAGATGTCCCATATGTCCTTAACGTCCCAAACGTCCCAGATGTCCCATATGTCCTTAACGTCCCAGACGTCCCAGATGTCCCATATGTCCCATATGTCCCTAATGTCCCAGGCGTCCTAAATGTCCCATATGTCTTTAACGTCCCAGACGTCCCAGACGTCCTAGATGTCTCATATGACCATAACGTCCCAGACGTCCTAGATGTCTCATATGTCCTTAACGTCCCAGACGTCCCAGCCGTCCTAGATGTCCCATATGTCCTTAACGTCCCAGACGTCCCAGATGTCCCATATGTCCCTAACGTCCCAACGTCCCAGATGTTTCATATGTCCCATATGTCCCTAATGTCTCAGGCGTCCCAGATGTCCCATATGTCCCATATGTCCCTAATGTCCCATTCGTCCTAAATGTACCATATGTCCTTAACGTCCCAGACGACCCAGACGTCCTAGATGTCCCATATGGCCTTAACATCCTAGATATCCCGGATGTCCCATATGTCCCTAACGTCCCAGAAGTCCCAGATGTCCCATATGTCCCATATGTCCCTAATGTCCCAGGCGTCCTAGATGTTCCATATGTCCCTAACGTGCCAGACGTCCTAGATGTCCCATATGTCTTTAACATCCTAGATATCCCGGATGTCCCATATGTCCCTAACGTCCCAGACGTCCCAGATGTCCCATATGTCCCATACGTCCCTAACTTCCCAGATCGTCCTAGATGTCCCATATGTCCGTAACGTCCCAGACGTCTCAGATGTCCCATATGTCAAATATGTCAATAAGGTCCCAGGCGTCCTACATGTCCCATATGTCCTTCACGTCCCAGACGTCCCAGACGTCCTTAGTGTCCCATATGTCCTTAACGTCCCAGACGTCCCAGATGTCCCGTATGTCCCTACCGTCCCAGACGTCTCAGATGTTCCATATGTCCTATATGTTCCTAATGTCCCAGGCGTCCTAGATGTTCCATATGTCCCTAACGTCCCAGACGTCCTAAAAGTCCCATATGTCTTTAACGTCCCAGACGTCCCAGCTGTCCCGTATGTTCCTAACGTCCCAGACGTCCCAGACGTCCCATATGTCCCATATGTCCCTAATGTCCCAGGCGTCCCAGACGTCCCAGATGTCCCATATGTCCCTAACGTCCCAGACGTCCCAGACGTCCCAGACGTCCCAGACGTCCCAGACGTCTTAGATGTCCCATATGTCCCTAACGTTCCAGACGTCCTAGATGTCCTATATGTCCCTAACGTCCCAGACGTCCCAGATGTCCCATATGTCCCATATGTCCCTAATCTCCTAGGCGTCCCAGTTTTCCCAGATGTCCCATATGTCCCTAACGTCCCAGACGTCCCAGATGTCCCAGATGTCCTAGATGTCCCATATGTCCCTAACGTCCCAGACGACCTAGATGTCCTATATGTCCCTAACGTCCCAGACGTCCCAGATGTTCCATATGTCCCATATGTCCCTAATGTCCCATATGTCCCATATGTCACTAATGTCCCAGGCGTCCTAAATGTCCCATATGTCTTTAACGTCCCAGACGTTCTAGATGTAGCATATGTCCTTAACGTCCCAGACGTCCGAGATGTCCCATATGTTCCATATGTCCCTAATGTCCCAGGCGCACTAAATGTCCCAAATATCCTTAATGCCCCAAACGTCCTAGATGTCCTAGATGTCCCATGTGTCCTTAACGTCCCAGACGTCCCAGATGTCCCATATGTCCCTAACGTCCCAGACTTCCCAGATGCCCCATATGTCCTATATGTCCCTAATGTTCCAGGCGTCCCAGATGTTCCATATATCCCATATGTCCCTAATGTCCCAGGCGTCCTAAATGTCCCATATGTCCTTAACGTCCTAGACGTCCCAGATGTCCCATATGTCCCTAACGTCCCAGACGTCCCAGATGTCCCATATGTCCTATATGTCCCTAATGTCCCAGGCGTCCTAGATGTTCTATATGTCCCTAACGTCCCAAACGTCCTAAATGTCCCATATGTCCCTAACGTCGCAGACGTCCCAGTTATCCCGTAAGTCCCTAACGTCCCAGACGTCCCAGACGTCCTAGATGTCCCATATGTTCCTAACGTCCCAGATCGTCCTAGATGTCCCGTATGTCCGTAACGTCCCAGGCGTCTCAGATGTCCCATATGTCCCATATGTCCTTAAGGTCCCAGGCGTCCTAAATGTCTCATATGTCCTTAACGTCCCAGACGTCCCAGACGTCCTAGATGTTCCATATGTCCTTAACGTCCCAGACGTCCCAGATGTCCTATATGTCCCTAACGTTCCAGACGTCCCAGATGTCCCATATGTCCTATATGTCCCTAATGTCCCAGGCGGCTTAGATGTCCCATATGTCTTATATGTCCCTAATGTCCCAGGCGTCCTAAAGGTCCCATATGTCCTTAACATCCTAGATATCCCGTGTGTCCCATATGTCCCTAATGTCCCAGACGTCCCAGATGTCCCATATGTCCCATATGTCCCTAATGTCCCAGGCGTCCTAGATGTTCCATATGTCCATAACGTCCCAGACGTCCTAGATGTAATATATGTCCCTAACGTCCCAGACGTCCCAGACGTCCTAGATGTCCCATATGTCCTTAACGTCCCAGACGTCTCAGATGTCCCATATGTCTCTAACGTCCCAGACGTCCCAGATGTCCCATATGTCCTTAACGTCCCAGACGTCGCAGACGTCCCAGATGTCCCATATGTACTTAACGTCCTAGACGTCCCAGATGTCTCATATGTCCCTAACGTCACAGACGTCCTAGATGTCCCATATGTCCTTAACGTCCCAGACGTCCCAGCCGTCCTAGATGTCCCATATGTCCTTAACGTCCCAGACGTCCCAGATGTCCCACATGTCCCTAACGTCCCAACGTCCCAGATGTTTCATATGTCCCATATGTCCCTAATGTCTCAGGCGTCCCAGATGTCCCATATGTCCCATATGTCCCTAATGTCCCATTCGTCCTAAATGTACCATATGTCCTTAACGTCCCAGACGTCCCAGACGTCCCAGATGTCCCATACGTCCTTAACGTCCCAGACGTCCCAGATGTCCCATATGTCCCATATGTCTCTAATGTCCCAGGCCTCCTAGATGTTACATATGTCCCTAACGTCCAAGACGTCCTAAATGTCCCATATGTCCCTAACGTTCCAGACGTCTCAGCTGTCCCGTATGTCCCTAACGTCCCGGACGTCCCAGACGTACTAGTGTCCCATATGTTCCTAGCGTCCCAGACGTCCCAGACGTCCCATCTGTCCTTAATGTCCCAGGCGTCCCAGATGTCCCATCTGTCCTTAATGTCCCAGGCGTCCCAGATGTCCCATATGTCCTTAATGACCCAGGCGTCCTAAGTGTCCCATATGTCCTTAACTTCCCAGACGTCCCAGACGTCCCAGATGTCCCATATGTCCCTAACGTCCCAGACGTCCCAGATGTCCCATATGTCTAATATGTCCCTAACGTCCCAGGCGTCCTAAATGTCTCATATGTCCTTAACGTCCCAGACGTCCCAGATGTCCCATATGTCCCTAACGTCCCAGACGTCCCAGATGCCCCATATGTCCCATATGTCCCTAACGTCCCAGGCGTCTTAAATGTCCCATATGTCTTTAACGTCCCAGACGTCCCAGATCTCCCTTCTGTCCTTAATGTCCCAGGCGTCCCAGATGTCCCATATGTTCCATATATCCTTAATGACCCAGGCGTCCTAAGTGTCCCATATGTCCTTAACTTCTCAGACGTCCCAGACGTCCTAGATGTCCCATATGTCTCTAACGTCCCAGACGTCCCAGACGTCCTAGAAGTCCCATATGTCCCTAACGTCCCAGATCGTCCTAGATGTCCCATATGTCCGTAACGTCCCAGACGTCTCAGATGTCCCATATGTCCCATATGTCCCTAAGGTCCCAGGCGTCCTAAATGTCCCGTATGTCCTTAACGTCCCAGACGTCCCAGACGTCCTAGATGTCCCATATGTCCTTAACGTCCCAGACGTCCCAGATGTCCCATATGTCCCTAACGTCCCAGACGTCCCAGATGTCCCATACGTCCTATATGTCCCTAATGTCCCAGGCGTCCTAAATGTCCCATATGTCCTTAACGTCCCTGACGTCCCAGAGGTCCTAGATGTTCCATATGTCCTTAACATCCTAGATATCCCGGATGTCCCATATGTCCCTAACGTCCCAGAAGTCCCAGATGTCCCATATGTCCCATATGTCCCTAATGTCCCAAGCGTCCTAGATGTTCCATATGTCCCTAACGTCCCAGACGTCCTAGATGTCCCATATGTCTTTAACGTCCTAGATATTCCGGATGTTCCATATGTCCCTCACGTCCCAGACGTCCCAGATGTCCCATATGTCCCATACGTCCCTAACTTCCCAGATCGTCCTAGATGTCCCATATGTCCGTAACGTCCCAGACGTCTCAGATGTCCCATATGTCCCATATGTCAATAAGGTCCCAGGCGTCCTACATGTCCCATATGACCTTAACGTCCCAGACGTCCCAGACGTCCCATCTGTCCTTTATGTCCCAGGCGTCTCAGATGTCCCATATGTCCCATATGTCCTTAATGACCCAGGCGTCCTAAGTGTCCCATTTGTCCTTAACTTCCCAGACGTCCCAGACGTCCTAGATGTCCCATATGTCCCTAACGTCCCAGACGTCCCAGACGTCCTAGATTACCCATATGTCCCTAACGTCCCAGATCGTCCTAGATGTCCCATATGTCCGTACCGTCCCAGACGTCTCAGATGTCCCATATGTCCCATATGTCCTTAAGGTCCCAGGCGTCCTAAATGTCCCGTATGTCCTTAACGTCCCAGACGTCCCAGTCGTCCTAGATGTCCCATATGTCCTTAACGTCCCAGACGTCCCAGATGTCCCATATGTCCCTAACGTCCCAGAGGTCCCAGATGTCCCATATGTCCCATATGTCCCTAATGTCCCAGGCGTCCCAGATGTTCCATATGTCTTATATGTCCCTAATGTCCCAGGCGTCCTAAATGTCCCATATGTCCTTAACGTCCCAGACGTCCCAGAGGTCCTAGATGTTCCATATGTCCTTAACATCCTAGATATCCCGGATGTCCCATATGTCCCTAACGTCCCAGAAGTCCCAGATGTCCCATATGTCCCATATGTCCTTAATGTTCCAGGCGTCCTAGATGTTCCATATGTCCCTAACGTCCCAGACGTCCTAGATGTCCCATATGTCTTTAACATCCTAGATATCCCGGATGTCCCATATGTCCCTAACGTCCCAGACGTCCCAGATGTCCCATATGTCCCATACGTCCCTAACTTCCCAGATCGTCCTAGATGTCCCATATGTCCGTAACGTCCCAGACGTCTCAGATGTCCCATATGTCAAATATGTCAATAAGGTCCCAGGCGTCCTACATGTCCCACATGTCCTTAACGTCCCAGACGTCCCAGACGTCCTTAGTGTCCCATATGTCCTTAACGTCCCAGACGTCCCAGATGTCCCGTATGTCCCTAACGTCCCAGACGTCTCAGATGTTCCATATGTCCTATATGTCCCTAATGTCCCAGGCGTCCTAGATGTTCCATATGTCCCTAACGTCCCAGACGTCCTAAAAGTCCCATATGTCCTTAACGTCCCAGACGTCCCAGCTTGCCCGTATGTCCCTAACGTCCCAGACGTCCCAAACGTCCCATATGTCCCATATGTCCCTAATGTCCCAGGCGTCCCAGACGTCCCAGATGTCCCATATGTCCCTAACGTCCCAGACGTCCTAGATGTCCTATATGTCCCTAACGTCCCAGACGTCCCAGATGTCCCAGATGTCCTAGATGTCCCATATGTCCCTAACGTCCCAGACGACCTAGATGTCCTATATGTCCCTAACGTCCCAGACGTCCCAGATGTCCCATATGTCCCATATGTCCCTAATGTCCCATATGTCCCATATGTCACTAATGTCCCAGGCGTCCTAAATGTCCCATATGTCTTTAACGCCCCAGACGTTCTAGATGTAGCATATGTCCTTAACGTCCCAGACGTCCGAGATGTCCCATATGTCCCATATGTCCCTAATGTCCCAGGCGCACTAAATGCCCCAAATATCCTTAATGCCCCAAACGTCCTAGATGTCCTAGATGTCCCATGTGTCCTTAACGTCCCAGACGTCCCAGATGTCCCATATGTCCCTAACGTCCCAGACTTCCCAGATGCCCCATATGTCCTATATGTCCCTAATGTTCCAGGCGTCCCAGATGTTCCATATATCCCATATGTCCCTAATGTCCCAGGCGTCCTAAATGTCCCATATGTCCTTAACGTCCTAGACGTCCCAGATGTCCCATATGTCCCTAACGTCCCAGACGTCCCAGATGTCCCATATGTCCTATATGGCCCTAATGTCCCAGGCGTCCTAGATGTTCCATATGTCCCTAACGTCCCAAACGTCCTAAATGTCCCATATGTCCCTAACGTCGCAGACGTCCCAGTTATCCCGTATGTCCCTAACGTCCCAGACGTCCCAGACGTCCTAGATGTCCCATATGTTCCTAACGTCCCAGATCGTCCTAGATGTACCGTATGTCGGTAACGTCCCAGACGTCTCAGATGTCCCATATGTCCCATATGTCCTTAAGGTCCCAGGCGTCCTAAATGTCTCATATGTCCTTAACGTCCCAGACGTCCCAGACGTCCTAGATGTTCCATATGTCCTTAACGTCCCAGACGTCCCAGATGTCTTATATGTCCCTAACGTTCCAGACGTCCCAGATGTCCCATATGTCCTATATGTCCCTAATGTCCCAGGCGGCTTTGATGTCCCATATGTCTTATATGTCCCTAATGTCCCAGGCGTCCTAAATGTCCCATATGTCCTTAACATCCTAGATATCCCGGATGTCCCATATGTCCCTAATGTCCCAGACGTCCCAGATGTCCCATTAGTCCCATATGTCCCATATGTCCCTAATGTCCCAGGCGTCCTAGATGTTCCATATGTCCATAACGTCCCAGACGTCCTAGATGTCCTATATGTCCCTAACGTCCCAGACGTCCCAGACGTCCTAGATGTCCCATATGTCCTTAACGTCCCAGACGTCTCAGATGTCCCATATGTCTCTAACGTCCCAGACGTCCCAGATGTCCCATATGTCCTTAACGTCCCAGACGTCGCAGACGTCCCAGATGTCCCATATGTACTTAACGTCCTAGACGTCCCAGATGTCTCATATGTCCCTAACGTTACAGACGTCCTAGATGTCCCATATGTCCTTAAAGTCCCAGACGTCCCAGCCGTCCTAGATGTCCCATATGTCCTTAACGTCCCAGACGTCCCAGATATCCCACATGTCCCTAACGTCCCAACGTCCCAGATGTTTCATATGTCCCATATGTCCCTAATGTCTCAGGCGTCCCAGATGTCCCATATGTCCCATATGTCCCTAATGTCCCATTCGTCCTAAATGTACCATATGTCCTTAACGTCCCAGACGTCCCAGACGTCCCAGATGTCCCATATGTCCTTAACGTCCCAGACGTCCCAGATGTCCCATATGTCCCATATGTCCCATATGTCTCTAATGTCCCAGGCCTCCTAGATGTTCCATATGTCCCTAACGTCCAAGACGTCCAAAATGTTCCATATGTCCCTAACGTTCCAGACGTCTCAGCTGTCCCGTATGTCCCTAACGTCCCGGACGTCCCAGACGTACTAGTGTCCCATATGTCCCTAACGTCTTTGACGTCCTAGATGTCCTATATGTCCCTAGCGTCCCAGACGTCCCAGACGTCCCATCTGTCCTTAATGTCCCAGGCGTCCCAGATGTCCCATCTGTCCTTAATGTCCCAGGCGTCCCAGATGTCCCATATGTCCTAAATGACCCAGGCGTCCTAAGTGTCCCATATGTCCTTAACTTCCCAGACGTCCCAGATGTCCCATATGTCCCTAACGTCCCAGACGTCCCAGATGTCCCATATGTCTAATATGTCCCTAACGTCCCAGGCGTCCTAAATGTCCCATATGTCCTTAACGTCCCAGACGTCCCAGATGTCCCATATGTCCCTAACGTCCCAGACGTCCCAGATGCCCCATATGTCCCATATGTCCCTAACGTCCCAGACGTCCCAGATGTCCCATATGTCCCTAACGTCCCAGACGTCCCAGATGTCCCATATGTCTAATATGTCCCTAACGTCCCAGGCGTCCTAAATGTCCCATATGTCCTTAACGTCCCAGACGTCCCAGATGTCCCATCTGTCCTTAATGTCTCAGGCGTCCCAGATGTCCCATATGTTCCATATGTCCTTAATGACCCAGGCGTCCTAAGTGTCCCATATGTCCTTAACTTCTCAGACGTCCCAGACGTCCTAGATGTCCCATATGTCTCTAACGTCCCAGACGTCCCCGACGTCCTAGAAGTCCCATATGTCCCTAACGTCCCAGATCGTCCTAGATGTCCCATATGTCCGTAACGTCCCATACGTCTCAGATGTCCCATATGTCCCATATGTCCCTAAGGTCCCAGGCGTCCTAAATGACCCGTATGTCTTTAACGTCCCAGACGTCCCAGACGTCCTAGATGTCCCACATGTCCTTAACTTCCCAGACGTCCCAGATGTCCC
Source organism: Agriotes lineatus (assembly GCA_940337035.1). Taxonomy (NCBI): domain Eukaryota; kingdom Metazoa; phylum Arthropoda; class Insecta; order Coleoptera; family Elateridae; genus Agriotes; species Agriotes lineatus. The sequence continues at coordinate 17,296 of CALNHX010006415.1, read as the reverse complement.
ATATGTCCCATACGTCCTATATGTCCCTAATGTCCCAGGTGTCCCAGATGTCCCTTATGTCTTATATGTCCCTAATGTCCCAGGCGTCCTAAATGTCCCATATGTCCTTAACGTCCCAGACGTCCCAGTCGTCCTAGATGTCCCATATGTCCTTAACGTCCCAGACGTCCCAGATGTCCCATATGTCCCTAACGTCCCAGAGGTCTCAGATGTCCCATATGTCCCATATGTCCCTAATGTCCCAGGCGTCCCAGATGTTCCATATGTCTTATATGTCCCTAATGTCCCAGGCGTCCTAAATGTCCCATATGTCCTTAACGTCCCAGACGTCCCAGAGGTCCTAGATGTTCCATATGTCCTTAACGTCCTAGATATCCCGGATGTCCCATATGTCCCTAACGTCCCAGAAGTCCCAGATGTCCCATATGTCCCATATGTCCTTAATGTTCCAGGCGTCCTAGATGTTCCATATGTCCCTAACGTCCCAGACGTCCTAGATGTCCCATATGTCTTTAACATCCTAGATATCCCGGATGTCCCATATGTCCCTAACGTCCCAGACGTCCCAGATGTCCCATATGTCCCATACGTCCCTAACTTCCCAGATCGTCCTAGATGTCCCATATGTCCGTAACGTCCCAGACGTCTCAGATGTCCCATATGTCAAATATGTCAATAAGGTCCCAGGCGTCCTACATGTCCCACATGTCCTTAACGTCCCAGACGTCCCAGACGTCCTTAGTGTCCCATATGTCCTTAACGTCCCAGACGTCCCAGATGTCCCGTATGTCCCTAACGTCCCAGACGTCTCAGATGTTCCATATGTCCTATATGTCCCTAATGTCCCAGGCGTCCTAGATGTTCCATATGTCCCTAACGTCCCAGACGTCCTAAAAGTCCCATATGTCCTTAACGTCCCAGACGTCCCAGCTGTCCCGTATGTCCCTAACGTCCCAAACGTCCCAAACGTCCCATATGTCCCATATGTCCCTAATGTCCCAGGCGTCCCAGACGTCCCAGATGTCCCATATGTCCCTAACGTCCCAGACGTCCCCGACGTCCCAGACGTCTTAGATGTCCCATATGTCCCTAACGTCCCAGACGTCCTAGATGTCCTATATGTCCCTAACGTCCCAGACGTCCCAGATGTCCCATATGTCCCATATGTCCCTAAGCTCCTAGGCGTCCCAGTTGTCCCAGATGTCCCATATGTCCCTAACGTCCCAGACGTCCCAGATGTCCCAGATGTCCTAGATGTCCCATATGTCCCTAACGTCCCAGACGACCTAGATGTCCTATATGTCCCTAACGTCCCAGACGTCCCAGATGTCCCATATGTCCCATATGTCCCTAATGTCCCATATGTCCCATATGTCACTAATGTCCCAGGCGTCCTAAATGTCCCATATGTCTTTAACGCCCCAGACGTTCTAGATGTAGCATATGTCCTTAACGTCCCAGACGTCCGAGATGTCCCATATGTCCCATATGTCCCTAATGTCCCAGGCGCACTAAATGTCCCAAATATCCTTAATGCCCCAAACGTCCTAGATGTCCTAGATGTCCCATGTGTCCTTAACGTCCCAGACGTCCCAGATGTCCCATATGTCCCTAACGTCCCAGACTTCCCAGATGCCCCATATGTCCTATATGTCCCTAATGTTCCAGGCGTCCCAGATGTTCCATATATCCCATATGTCCCTAATGTCCCAGGCGTCCTAAATGTCCCATATGTCCTTAACGTCCTAGACGTCCCAGATGTCCCATATGTCCCTAACGTCCCAGACGTCCCAGATGTCCCATATGTCCTATATGGCCCTAATGTCCCAGGCGTCCTAGATGTTCCATATGTCCCTAACGTCCCAAACGTCCTAAATGTCCCATATGTCCCTAACGTCGCAGACGTCCCAGTTATCCCGTAAGTCCCTAACGTCCCAGACGTCCCAGACGTCCTAGATGTCCCATATGTTCCTAACGTCCCAGATCGTCCTAGATGTACCGTATGTCCGTAACGTCCCAGACGTCTCAGATGTCCCATATGTCCCATATGTCCTTAAGGTCCCAGGCGTCCTAAATGTCTCATATGTCCTTAACGTCCCAGACGTCCCAGACGTCCTAGATGTTCCATATGTCCTTAACGTCCCAGACGTCCCAGATGTCTTATATGTCCCTAACGTTCCAGACGTCCCAGATGTCCCATATGTCCTATATGTCCCTAATGTCCCAGGCGGCTTAGATGTCCCATATGTCTTATATGTCCCTAATGTCCCAGGCGTCCTAAATGTCCCATATGTCCTTAACATCCTAGATATCCCGGATGTCCCATATGTCCCTAATGTCCCAGACGTCCCAGATGTCCCATATGTCCCATATGTCCCATATGTCCCTAATGTCCCAGGCGTCCTAGATGTTCCATATGTCCATAACGTCCCAGACGTCCTAGATGTCCTATATGTCCCTAACGTCCCAGACGTCCCAGACGTCCTAGATGTCCCATATGTCCTTAACGTCCCAGACGTCTCAGATGTCCCATATGTATCTAACGTCCCAGACGTTCCAGATGTTCCATATGTCCTTAACGTCCCAGACGTCGCAGGCGTCCCAGATGTCCCATATGTACTTAACGTCCTAGACGTCCCAGATGTCTCATATGTCCCTAACGTCACAAACGTCCTAGATGTCCCATATGTCCTTAACGTCCCAGACGTCCCAGCCGTCCTAGATGTCCCATATGTCCTTAACGTCCCAGACGTCCCAGATGTCCCACATGTCCCTAACGTCCCAACGTCCCAGATGTTTCATATGTTCCATATGTCCCTAATGTCTCAGGCGTCCCAGATGTCCCATATGTCCCATATGTCCCTAATGTCCCATTCGTCCTAAATGTACCATATGTCCTTAACGTCCCAGACGTCCCAGACGTCCCAGATGTCCCATATGTCCTTAACGTCCCAGACGTCCCAGATGTCCCATATGTCCCATATGTCCCATATGTCTCTAATGTCCCAGGCCTCCTAGATGTTCCATATGTCCCTAACGTCCAAGACGTCCAAAATGTTCCATATGTCCCTAACGTTCCAGACGTCTCAGCTGTCCCGTATGTCCCTAACGTCCCGGACGTCCCAGACGTACTAGTGTTCCATATGTCCCTAACGTCTTTGACGTCCTAGATGTCCTATATGTCCCTAGCGTCCCAGACGTCCCAGACGTCCCATCTGTCCTTAATGTCCCAGGCGTCCCAGATGTCCCATCTGTCCTTAATGTCCCAGGCGTCCCAGATGTCCCATATGTCCTAAATGACCCAGGCGTCCTAAGTGTCCCATATGTCCTTAACTTCCCAGACGTCCCAGATGTCCCATATGTCCCTAACGTCCCAGACGTCCCAGATGTCCCATATGTCTAATATGTCCCTAACGTCCCAGGCGTCCTAAATGTCCCATATGTCCTTAACGTCCCAGACGTCCCAGATGTCCCATATGTCCCTAACGTCCCAGACGTCCCAGATGCCCCATATGTCCCATATGTCCCTAACGTCCCAGACGTCCCAGATGTCCCATATGTCCCTAGCGTCCCAGACGTCCCAGATGTCCCATATGTCTAATATGTCCCTAACGTCCCAGGCGTCCTAAATGTCCCATATGTCCTTAACGTCCCAGACGTCCCAGATGTCCCATCTGTCCTTAATGTCCCAGGCGTCCCAGATGTCCCATATGTTCCATATGTCCTTAATGACTCAGGCGTCCTAAGTGTCCCATATGTCCTTAACTTCTCAGACGTCCCAGACGTCCTAGATGTCCCATATGTCTCTAACGTCCCAGACGTCCCAGACGTCCTAGAAGTCCCATATGTCCCTAACGTCCCAGATCGTCCTAGATGTCCCATATGTCCGTAACGTCCGAGACGTCTCAGATGTCCCATATGTCCCATATGTCCCTAAGGTCCCAGGCGTCCTAAATGACCCGTATGTCCTTAACGTCCCAGACGTCCCAGACGTCCTAGATGTCCCACATGTCCTTAACTTCCCAGACGTCCCAGATGTCCCATATGTCCCTAACGTCCCAGACGTCCCAGATGTCCCATACGTCCTATATGTCCCTAATGTCCCAGGTGTCCCAGATGTCCCTTATGTCTTATATGTCCCTAATGTCCCAGGCGTCCTAAATGTCCCATATGTCCTTAACGTCCCAGACCTCCCAGAGGTCCTAGATGTTCCATATGTCCTTAACATCCTAGATATCCCGGATGTCCCATATGTCTCTAACGTCCCAGAAGTCCCAGATGTCCCATATGTCCCTAATGTCCCAGGCGTCCTAGATGTTCCATATGTCCCTAACGTCCCAGACGTCCTAGATGTCCCATATGTCTTTAACGTCCTAGATATCCCGGATGTCCCATATGTCCCTCACGTCTCAGACGTCCCAGATGTCCCATATGTCCCATACGTCCCTAACTTCCCAGATCGTCCTAGATGTCCCATATGTCCGTAACGTCCCAGACGTCTCAGATGTCCCATATGTCCCATATGTCAATAAGGTCCCAGGCGTCCTACATGTCCCATATGACCTTAACGTCCCAGACGTCCCAGACGTCCTAGATGTCCTATATGTCCTTAACGTCCCAGACGTCCCAGATGTCCCGTAAGTCCCTAACGTCCCAGACGTCTCAGATGTCCCATATATCTTATATGTCCCTAATTCCCAGGCATCCCAGATGTCCCATATGACTTATATGTCCCTAACGTCCTAGGCGTCCTAAAAGTCCCATATGTCCTTAACGTCCCAGACGTGCCAGACGTCCTAGATGTCCCATATGTCCTTAGCGTCCTAGATATCCCGGATGTCCCATATGTCCCTAACGTCCCAGACGTCCCAGATGTCCCATATGTCCCATATGTCCCTAATGTCCCAGACGTCCCAGCTGTCCCGTATGACCCTAACGTCCCAGACGTCCTAGACGTCCTAGATGTCCCATATGTCCCTAACGTCCCAGACGTCCTAGATGTCTTATATGTCCCTAACGTCCCAGACGTCCCAGACGTCCTAGATGTCCCATATGTCCTTAACGTCCCAGACGTCTCAGATGTCCCATATGTCCCTAACGTCCCAGACGTCCCAGATGTCCTATATGTCCTTAAAGTCCCAGACGTCCCAGACGTCCTAGATGTTCCATATGTCCTTAACGTCCTAGACGTCCCAGATGTCTCATATGGCCCTAACGTCCCAGACGTCCTATATGTCCCATATGTCCTTAACGTCCCAGACGTCCCAGCCGTCCTAGATGTCCCATATGTCCTTAACGTCCCAGACGTCCCATATGCCCCATATGTCCCTAACGTCCCAACGTCCCATATGTTTCATATGTCCCATATGTCCCTAATGTCTCAAGCGTCCCAGATGTCCCATATGTCCCATATGGCCCTAATGTCCCATTCGTCCAGAATGTACCATATGTCCTTAACGTCCCAGACGTCCCAGACGTCCTAGATGTCCCATATGTCCTTAACGTCCCAGACGTCCCAGATGTCTCATATGACCATAACGTCCCAGACGTCCCAGATGTCCCATATGTCCCTAACGTCCAAGACGTCCTAAATGTCCCATATGTCCCTAACGTTCGAGACGTCCCAGCTGTCCCGTATGTCCCTAACGTCCCGGACGTCCCAGACGTCCTAGTGTCCCATATGTCCCTAACGTCTTATTCGTCCTAGATGTCCTATATGTCCCTAACGTCCCAGACGTCCCAGACGTCCCATCTGTCCTTAATGTCTCAGGCGTCCCAGAAGTCCCATCTGTCTTTAATGTCCCAGGCGTCCCAGCTGTCCCATATGTCCCATATGTCCTTAATGACCCAGGCGTCCTAAGTGTCCCATATGTCCTTAACTTCCCAGACGTCCCAGACGTAATAGATGTCCCATATGTCCTTAACGTCCCAGACGTCCCAGATGTCCCATATGTCCCATATGTCCCTAACGTCCCAGGCGTCCTAAAAGTCTCATATGTCCTTAACGTCCCAGACGTCCCAGATGTCCCATATGTCCCTAAGGTCCCAGACGTCCCAGTTGTCACATATGTCCCATAATAATAATAATAATAATAATAATAATGTTTATTTTACCACGTTATATATATACATATATTTGTAGCAAGTCGAAATAATGAATATATTGAATATTTTATAAATATATGCAATTACATAAATGGTGTATCCATATACTCTTTAGTTGAATAAAAACATAACTGTAATAGATGCCGCTTTACATTAGTCTTAAAACTACTTAATGACATAGATTTTATACGCTGTGGAATATGATTGTACAGGTTCAAATTGTAAGAATTTTTAATAGATTTGGTCAGTCTAAATCGTGGATTGCGTAAAGCATTATTAGTTCTCGTGAAATAATTGTGATAATCACGATTAGTAGAGAACGTATCTATGTTTTTTTGTATTTCACACAGAGTGACATATATAAATAAACACGGTAGAGACATAATACCCAGGTTAATGAACAGTGGACGACAATGGTCCCTACTACCAACGTTAGCTAAAATTCTAACAGCTTGTTTCTGTTGACGAAAGATACGTAAAGCGTGAGAAGAATTTCCCCATAAAATCAAAGCGTAAGAAATATTTGAGTGAAATAGAGAAAAATAAGTTACTCTTAGCAATTCTGATGTAACTAACTGTTTTAAATTGCCCAGCAAAAATATGACACTGGAAAGTTTCGCACTAAGATGTTGAACATGGTAAGACCAGTTTAAAGAGTCATCTAACACTACTCCTAGCAATTTAACCGAATCTCCTTTGATGGTATTTGTGGGGGAGAAGATAAGTTTCTGGGTTTTGTCTTGATTGAGCTTGAGTTGGTTTGTACAAAACCATTTTTCTGCATGCTTCTCACACTCAATAGAAAGTTGATGCAAAGTATTTAAGTTTTTTGTGGACGACAAGAGAGTAGTGTCATCAGCAAAAAATAAGCAATTCCTGGGGGTCATATGATGGTATAAATCATTAATATAGATGATAAATAGAATGGGACCTAATACGGAGCCCTGAGGTACCCCACAAACCACAGGTTTAAGCTCAGAATTAATATTGTTGATATTTACACATTGGTTTCTATTTTCAAGGTAAGATTGAAATAGCGCTAGTGAAGAATTTTTTATGCCATAAAAAGCTAGTTTACCTATGAGAATATCATGAGATACGCAGTCGAACGCTTTAGAGAGGTCACACAGCGTGATAGCTGTGTGTTTGCCCTCTTCGAGACTCCCGACTACGTCACCAACCACCTTCAAAACAGCCTGGGTCGTGCTCCTACTGCCACGAAAGCCAAACTGGCACGAATTAAAAAGAGAATTGCTTTCAAAATATTGAATTAGTCTCGACTTTAAAATAATTTCAAAAACCTTAGCAAATGTTGGAATTATTGAAATAGGACGATAATTGTCAGTGTCAGAAGTGTCCCCTTTTTCATGAAGGGGGAGAACTTTCGTTACCTTGAAAGTGTCGGGAAACATTCCTGTTAAAATACATGAATTGAAAAGTACTGATAAAGGAAATGAAATTAAATCCGCAACCTCTTTGACAATTTTACTGTTCAGATCATAGTAATCAAAACAACTAGAGTTCTTTAAAGATTTGATTGCGATAAAAACCTCTTCAGGTGTTACCATTTCAACATTAAATGAGCATGCAGGGAGTGGAACAGCTTCAAGCAAATTAATAGCGCTACGATCCGATTTTGGTAAGGAAGCAATTAGGTTGCTGGCTATTGTTACAAAATAATTATTAAAATCGTCTGCAGAGATATTGGTATCCAGATTATTCGACCGCTTAGTACTATTCCTTTCAGCGTTAATTAAATTCCAGCATTGGGACATCTAGGACGTCTGGGACGTCTGGGACATTAGGGACATATGGGAAATCTGGGACGTCTGGGACGTTAGGGACATATGGGACATCTGTGACGTGTGGGACGTTAGGGACATATGGGACATCTGGGACGTCTGGGACGTTAGGGACATACGGGACATCTAGGACGTCTGGTACGTTAGAGACATATAGGACATCTAAGACGCCTGGGACGTCTGGTACGTTAGGGCATATGGGAAATCTAGGCCGTCTGGGACGTGAAAGAAATGTGCGACATCTAGGACGTCTGGGACGTTGGAGACATATGGGACATCTGAGACGTGTGAGACGGTAGGGACATATGGGGCATCTGGGACATCTGGGACGTTAGGGACGTTAGGGATATATGGGACATCAAGGACGTTTGGGACGTTACGGATATATGGGATATCTAGGACGTCTGGGACGTTAAGAACATGTGGGACATCTAGGACGTCTGGGACGTAGAGACATATGGGACATCTGTGACGTGTGGGACGTTAGGGACATATGGGACATCTGGGGCGTCTGGGACGTTAGGGACATATAGGACATCAAGGACGGTTGATACATTAGGGACATATGGGACATTTAGGACCTCTGGGACGTCTGAGACGTTAGGGACATATGGGACATCTAGGAGGTCTCAAAAGTCTGGGACGTTAGGGACATATGGGACATCTAGGACGTCTGGGACGTTAGAGACGTATGTGAAATCTAGGACGTCTGGGACGTCTGAGACGTTAGGGACATATGGGACATCTGGGACGTCTAGAATGTTAAGGACATAAGGGACATCCGGGACGTCTGAGACGTTAGGGACATATAAGACGTCTAGGACGTCTGGGACGTCAAGGACGTTAGCGACATATGGGACATCTAGGACATCTGGGACGTAAGGGACATATGGGACTTCTAGGACGTCTGGGATATTAGGGACATATGGGACATCTAGAACGTGGGGGACGTTAGGAACATATGGGACTTCTTGGACGTCTGGGACGTTAGGGACGTATGGGACATAAGGGACGTCTGAAACGTCTGGGACGTTAGGGACATATGGGACATCGAGGACGCTTGGGACGTTAGGAACATATGGGACATTTACAACGTTTGGGACGTCTGGGACGTTAGGGACATATGAGAAATCTATTCCGTCTGAGAGGTTAAGGACGTGTGGGACATCTAGGACGTCTGGAACGTTAGTGACGTATGTGAAATCTAGGACGTCTGGGACGTCTGGGACGTTAGGGATGTATAGGACATCTAAGACGTCTGGGATGTTAAAGACATATGGGACATCCAGGACGTCTGGGACGTCTGAGACGTTAGGGACATATGGGACATCTAGGAGGTCTCAAAGGTCTGGGACGTTAGGGACATATGGGACATCTAGGACGTCTGGGACGTTAGAGACGTATGTGAAATCTAGGACGTCTGGGACGTCTGGGACGTTAGGGATGTATAGGACATCTAAGACGTCTGGGATGTTAAGGACATATGGGACATCTAGAACGTCTGGGACGTCTGAGACGTTAGGGACATATGGGACATCTAGAAGTCTGGGACGTCTGGGACGTTAGGGACATATGGGACATCTGGGTCGTCTGAGACGTTAAGGACAAATAGGACATCTGGGACGTCTGGGACGTCTAAGACGTTAGTGACATATTGGACATCTAAGACGTCTGGGACGTCTGGGACGTTAGGGACATATGGGACATCTCGGACGTCTGGGACGTTAGGGACATATGGGACATCTAGGACGTCTGGGACGTCTGGGACGTTAGGGACATGTGGGACATCTGGGACGTCTGGGACGTTAGGGACATATGGGACATCTGGGACGTCTGGGACGTCTAAGACGTTAGTGACATATTGGACATCTAAGACGTCTGGGACGTCTGGGACGTTAGGGACATATGGGACATCTCGGACGTCTGGGACGTTAGGGACATATGGGACATCTAGGACGTCTGGGACGTCTGGGACGTTAGGGACATGTGGGACATCTGGGACGTCTGGGAGGTTAGGGAGATATGGGACATCTAGGACGTCTGGGACGTTAGGGTCATATAGGACATCTAGGACGTCTGGGACGTCTGGGATGTTAGGGACATATGGAACATCTAGGACGCCTGGGACATTAGGGACATGTAGGACAAATGGGAAATCTAGGACGTCTGGGACGTCTGGGACGTTAGGGACATGTGGGACATCTGGGACGTCTGGGAGGTTAGGGAGATATGGGACATTTAGGACTCCTGGGACATTAGGGACATATGGGACATCTAGGACGTCTGGGACGTCTAGGACGTTAAGGACATATAGGACTTCTAAGACGTCTGTGACGTTAGGGACATGTGAGACATATAGGACGTCTGGGACGTCTGGGATGTTAGGGACATATGGGGCATCTATGACTTCTGGGACGGGAGTAACATATGGGACATCTAGGACCTCTGAGACTTTAGGGACATATGGGTCATCTAGAACGTCTGGGAAGTTAGGGACATATGGGGCATTGAGGACGTCTGGGACGTCTCGGACGTTAGGAACATATGGACATCTAGGACGTCTGGGACGTCTGGGACGTTAGAAACATATGGGACATCTAAGACGTTTGGCACATTAGGGACATATGGGACATCTAGGACGTCTGGGACGTCTGGGAAGTTAGGGACATATGAAAAATCTAGGACGTCTGGTACGTCTTGGACGTTAAGGACATATGGGACATCTAGGACGTCTGGGACGTTAGGGACATATAGCGCATCTAGGACGTCTGGGATGTTAAGTACATATGGGACATCTGGAACGTCTGGGACATTAGGAACATATGGGACATCTAAGACGTCTGGGACGTTTGAGTCATATGAGACATCTAGAACGTCTTGGACGTTAGGGACAAATGGGACATTTGGGACTTCTTGGACGTTAGGAGCTTATAAGACATCAAGAACGTCTGGCCTTTAGGGACGTATGAGGCATCTGGGACGTCTGGGACGTTAGGTACACATGGGACATCTGGGACGTCTGGGACGTTAGGGACATATGGGACATCTAGGACGTCTGAAACGTCTGGGACGTTAGGGACATATAGCACATCTAAGACGTCTGGGACGTTAGGGATATATGGGACATCTAGGACGTCTGGGACGTTAAGGACGTTAGGAACATATGGGACATCTAGGACGTCTGAGACGTTAGGGACATATTGGACTTCTAGGACGTCTGGAACGTTAGGGACATATGGGGCATCTAGGACGTTTGGGACGTTAGGGGCATATAGACATCAAGGACGTCTGGGACGTCTGGGACGTTAGAAACATATGGGACATCTAAGACGTTTGGCACATTAGGGACATATGGGACATCTAGGACGTCTGGGACGTCTGGGAAGTTAGGGACATATGAAAAATCTAGGACGTCTGGTACGTCTTGGACGTTAAGGACATATGGGACATCTAGGACGTCTGGGACGTTAGGGACATATAGCGCATCTAGGACGTCTGGGATGTTAAGTACATATGGGACATCTGGAACGTCTGGGACATTAGGAACATATGGGACATCTAAGACGTCTGGGACGTTTGAGTCATATGAGACATCTAGAACGTCTTGGACGTTAGGGACAAATGGGACATTTGGGACTTCTTGGACGTTAGGAGCTTATAAGACATCAAGAACGTCTGGCCTTTAGGGACGTATGAGGCATCTGGGACGTCTGGGACGTTAGGTACACATGGGACATCTGGGACGTCTGGGACGTTAGGGACATATGGGACATCTAGGACGTCTGAAACGTCTGGGACGTTAGGGACATATAGCACATCTAAGACGTCTGGGACGTTAGGGATATATGGGACATCTAGGACGTCTGGGACGTTAAGGACGTTAGGAACATATGGGACATCTAGGACGTCTGAGACGTTAGGGACATATTGGACTTCTAGGACGTCTGGAACGTTAGGGACATATGGGGCATCTAGGACGTTTGGGACGTTAGGGGCATATGGGACTTCTAGGACGTCTGGGACGTTAGGGACGTATGCGACATCTAGGACATCTAGGACGTCTGGGACGTTAGGGACATATGGGAAATCTAGGCCGTCTGGGACGTTAAAGACATGTGGGACATCTAGGACGTCTGGGACGTTAGAGACATATGGGACATCTGGGACGTGTGGGACGTTAGGGACATATGGGACATCTGGGACGTCTGGGACGTTAGGGACGTTAGGGACGTTAAGGACATATGGGATATATAGGACGTTAGGGACATATGGGACATCTAGGACGTCTGGGACGTCTGGGACATTAGGGACATATGGGAAATCTGGGACGTCTGGGACGTTAGGGACATATGGGACATCTGTGACGTGTGGGACGTTAGGGACATATGGGACATCTGGGACGTCTGGGACGTTAGGGACATACGGGACATCTAGGACGTCTGGTACGTTAGAGACATATAGGACATCTAAGACGCCTGGGACGTCTGGTACGTTAGGGCATATGGGAAATCTAGGCCGTCTGGGACGTGAAAGACATGTGCGACATCTAGGACGTCTGGGACGTTGGAGACATATGGGACATCTGAGACGTGTGAGACGGTAGGGACATATGGGGCATCTGGGACATCTGGGACGTTAGGGACGTTATAGATATATGGGACATCTAGGACGTTTGGGACGTTACGGATATATGGGATATCTAGGACGTCTGGGACGTTAAGAACATGTGGGACATCTAGGACGTCTGGGACGTAGAGACATATGGGACATCTGGGACGTGTGGGACGTTAGGGACATATGGGACATCTGGGGCGTCTGGGACGTTAGGGACATATAGGACATCAAGGACGGTTGATACATTAGGGACATATGGGACATTTAGGACCTCTGGGACGTTAGGGACATATTGGATATCTAGGGCGTCTGGGACGTTAGGGACATATAGGACATCAAGGACGGTTGGGACATTAGGGACATATGGGACATCTGGGACGTCTGGGACGTTAGGGACGTATAGGACATCATGGACGTCTGGGACGTTAGGGACATATGGGACATTGAAGGCGTATGGGACGTTAGGAACATATAGGAAATCTAGGACGTCTGGTACGTTAGGGACATATAAGACATATGGGGCATCTGAGACGTCTGGGACGTTAGGGACGTATAGGACATCTGGGACGTCTAAGACGTTAGAGACATATGGGACATTAAGGACGTATGGGACGGTAGGGACATACAGGACATCCTGGACGTCTGGGACGTTAGAGACATATTTGACATCTGGGACGTCTGGGACGTTAGGGACATAAGGGTATTCCGGGACGTCTGAGACGTTAGGGACATATAGGACATCAAGGACGGTTGGGACATTAGGGACATATGGGACATCTGGGACGTCTGGGACGTTAGGGACGTATAGGACATCATGGACGTCTGGGACGTTAGGGACATATGGGACATTTAAGGCGTATGGGACGTTAGGAACATATAGGAAATCTAGGACGTCTGGTACGTTAGGGACATATGGGACATTAAGGACGTATGGACCGTTAGGGACGTATAGGACATCTGGGACGTCTGGGAAAATAGGGACATATGGGACATTTGGGACGTCTGGGACGTTAGGGACATATGGGACATTGAGGACGTATGGGACGGTAGGGACATACAGGACATCCTGGACGTCTGGGACGTTAGAAACATATTTGACATCTGGGACGTCTGGGACGTTAGGGACATAAGGGTATTCCGGGACGTCTGAGACGTTAGGGACATATAGGACGTCTAAGACGTCTGGGACGTTAGGGACATATGGGACATCTGGCACGTCTGGAATGTTAGGGACATAAGGGACATCCGGGACGTCTAAGACGTTAGGGACATATAAGACGTCTAGGACGTCTGGGATGTCAAGGACGTTAGCGACATATAGGACATCTAGGACGTCTTGAACGTAAAAGACATGTGGGACTTCTAGGACGTCTGGGATATTAGGGACATATGGTACATCTAGAACGTGGGGGACGTTAGGAACATATGGGACTTCTAGGACGTCTAGGACGTTAGGGACGTATGGGACATCAGGGACGTTTGGGACGTCTGGGACGTTAGGGACATATGGGACATCGAGGACGCTTGGGACGTTAGGAACATATAAGACATTTACAACGTCTGGGACGTCTGGGACGTTAGGGACATATGGGAAATCTATTCAGTCTGAGACGTTAAGGACCTGTGAGACATCTAGGACGTCTGGAACGTTAGGGACGTATTAGACATCTAGGACGTCTGGGACGTTAAGAACAAATGGGACATCTGGGACGTCTGGGACGTCTGGTACGTTAGGGACATATAAGACATCTAGGAGTTCTCAAAAGTCTGGAACGTTAAGGACATATGGGACATGTAGGGCTGCTGGGACGTTAAGGACATGCGGGACATCTAGGACGTCTGGGACGTTAGAGACGTATGGGAAATCTAGGACGTCTGGGACGTTAGGGATGTATAGGACATCTAAGACGTCTGGGATGTTAAGGACATATGGGACATCTAGAACGTCTGGGACGTCTGAGACGTTAGGGACATATGGGACATCTAAGATGTCTGGGACGTCTGGGACGTTAGGGACATATGGGACATCAAGGACGGTTGGGACATTAGGGACATATGAGACATCTGGGACGTCTGGGACGTTAGGGACGTATAGGACATCATGGACGTCTGGGACGTTAGGGACATATGGGACTTTGAAGACGTATGGGACGTTAGGAACATATAGGACATCTAGGACGGCTGGTACGTTAGGGACATATAATACATATGGGACATCTGAGACGTCTGGGACGTTAGGGACGTATAGGACATCTGGGACGTCTGGGACATTGGGGACATATGGGACATCTGGGACGTCTGGGACGTTAGGGACGTATAGGACATCTGGGACGTCTGGGACGTTAGGGACATATGGGACATTGAGGACGAAAGGGACGGTAGGGACATACAGAACATCCAGGACGTCTGGGACGTTAGGGACATATTTGACATCTGGGACGTCTGGGACGTTAGGGATACATGGGACATCTGGGACGTCTAGAACGTTAGGGACATATAGGACATCTAGGACGTCTGGGACGTTAAGGACATATGGGACATACGGGAAATCTGAGACGTCTGGGACGTTAGAGACATATGGGACATCTGGGACGTCTGGGACGTTAGGGACATAAGGGACATCCGAGACGTCTGAGACGTTAGGGACATATATGACGTCTAAGACTTCTGGGCCGTTAGGGACATATGGGACATCTGGGACGTCTGGAATGTTAGGGACATAAGGGGCATCCGGGACGTCTGAGACGTTAGGGACATATAAGACGTCTAGGACGTCTGGGACGTCAAGGCCGTTAGCGACATATGGGACATCTAAGACGTCTGGAACGTAAGGGACATGTGGGACTTTTAGGACGTCTGGGATATTAGGGACATATGGGACATCTAGAACGTGGGGGACGTTAGGAACATATGGTACTTCTTGGACGTCTGGGACGTTAGGGACGTATGGGACATCAGGGACGTCTGAAACGTCTGGGACGTTAGGGACATATGGGACATCGAGGACGCTTGGGACGTTAGGAACATATGGGACATTTACAACGTCTGGGACGTTAGGGACATATGGGAAATCAATTCCGTCTGAGACGTTAAGGACGTGTGGGACATCTAGGACGTCTGGAACGTTAGGGACGTATTAGACATCTAGGACGTCTGGGACGTTAAGAACAAATGGAACAACTGGGACGTCTGGGACGTCTGGTACGTTAGGGACATATAAGACATCTAGTAGGTCTCAAAAGTCTGGTACGTTAGGGACATATGGGACATCTAGGACTGCTGGGACGTTAAGGACATGCGGGACATCTAGGACTTCTGGGACGTTAGAGACGTATGTGAAATCTAGGACGTCTGGGACGTCTGGGACGTTAGGGATGTATAGGACATCTAAGACGTCTGGGATGTTAAGGGCATATGGGACATCTAGGACGTCTGGAACGTCTGAGACGTTAGGGACATATGGGACATCTAGGAAGTCTGGGACGTCTAAGACGTTAATGACATATTGGACATCTACGACGTCTGGGACGTCTGAGACGTTAGGGACATATGGGACATCTGGGACGTCTAAGACGTTAGGGACATATGGTACATCTGGGACGTCTGGGACGTTAGGGACATATGGGACATCTGGGACGTCTGGGACGTTAGGGACATATGGGACATCTAGGACGTCTGGGACGTCTGGGACGTTAGGGAAATGTGGGACATCTGGGACGTCTGGGACGTTAGGGCATATGGGACATCTAGGACGTCTGGGACGTTAGGGACATATAGGACATCTAGGACGTCTGGGACGCTAGGGACATATAGGACATCTAGGACGTTTGGGACGTTAGGGACACATGGGACATATAGGGGATCTTCGACGTTTGAAACGTTGCTGACATATGGAACATCTGGGACGTCTAGGACGTTAAGGACATATAGGACATCTAAGACGTCTGGGACGTTAGGGACATGTGGGACATATAGGACGTCTGGGGCGTCTGGGATGTTAGGGACATATGGGGCATCTATGACTTCTGGGACGTGAGTAACATATGGGACATCTAGGACCTCTGAGACGTTAGGGACATATGGGTCATCTAGAACGTCTGGGAAGTTAGGGACATATGGGGCATTTAGGACGTCTGGGACGTCTCGGACGTAAGGGACATATGGACATCTAGGACGTCTGGGACGTCTGTGACGTAACGGACATATAGACATCTAGGACGTCTGGGACGTCTGGGACGTTAGAAACAATGGGACATCTAAGACGTTTGGCACATTAGGGACATATGGGACATCTAGGACGTCTGGGACGTCTGGGAAGTTAGGGACATATGAAACATCTAGGACGTCTGGTACGTCTTGGACGTTAAGGACATATGGGACATTTGGGACGTCTGGGACGTTAGGGACATGTAGCACATCTAGGACGTCTGGGATGTTAAGTACATATAAGACATCTGGAACGTCTGGGACATTAGGAACATATGGGACATCTAAGACGTCTGGGACGTTTGGGTCATATGAGACATCTAGGACGTCTTGGACGTTAGGGACAAATGGGATATCTGGGACTTCTTGGACGTTATGAGCTTATAAGACATCAAGGACGTCTGGCCTTTAGGGACGTATGAGGCATCTGGGACGTCTTGGACGATAAGGACATATGGGACATCTAGAACGTTAGGGACATATGGGACGTCTGGGACGTCTGGGACGTTAGGTACACATGGGACATCTGGGACGTCGGGAACGTTAGGGACATATGGGACATCTAGGAC